>JALHLI010000024.1:7500-237500 GCA_023349425.1 Anthopleura sola
TAGGGTCAGGGTTGGAGTTAGCTTTAGAATTGGAGTTAGGGTTAGGGTTGGAGTTAGGGTGGGGTTAGGGTTAGGGTTGGAGTTAGGGTGGGGTTAGGTGTAGGGTCAGGGTTTGAATTAGGATCACGGTTGGAGTTAAGGTCACGGTTGGAGTTAGGGTCACCGTTAGGGTCAGGGTTGGAGTTAGGCTTCGGTTGGAGTTAGGGTTAGGGTTGGAGTTAGGGTGGGGTTGGAGTTAGGGTTTGAGTTAGGGTGGGGTTAGGTCTAGGGTCAGGGTTGGAGTTAGGGTCACGGTTGGAGTTAAGGTCACGGTTGGAGTTAGGGTCAGCGTTAGGGTCAGGGTTGGAGTTAGGCTTAGGGTTGGAGTTAGGGTTAGGGTTGGAGTTAGGGTTGGGTTAGGGTTGGAGTTAGGGTGGGGTTAGGGTTGGAGTTAGGGTGGGGTTAGGTCTAGGGTCAGAATTGGAGTTAGGGTCACGGTTGGAGTTAGGGTCAGCGTTAGGGTCAGGGTTGGAGTTAGCTTTAGGGTTGGAGTTAGGGTTAGGGTTGGAGTTAGGGTGGGGTTAGGGTTAGGGTTGGAGTTAGGGTGGGGTTAGGTGTAGGGTCAGGGTTTGAATTAGGATCACGGTTGGAGTTAAGGTCACGGTTGGAGTTAGGGTCAGCGTTAGGGTCAGGGTTGGAGTTAGGGTGGGGTTAGGTCTAGGGTCAGAGTTGGAGTTAGGCTTAGGGTTGGAGTTAGGGTTAGGGTTGGAGTTAGGGTGGGGTTAGGGTTGGAGTTAGGGTGGGGTTAGGGTTGGAGTTAGGGTGGGGTTAGGTCTAGGGTCAGAGTTGGAGTTAGGGTCACGGTTGGAGTTAGGGTCAGCGTTAGGGTCAGGGTTGGAGTTAGCTTTAGGGTTGGAGTTAGGGTTAGGGTTGGAGTTAGGGTGGGGTTAGGGTTAGGGTTGGAGTTAGGGTGGGGTTAGGTGTAGGGTCAGGGTTTGAATTAGGATCACGGTTGGAGTTAAGGTCACGGTTGGAGTTAGGGTCAGCGTTAGGGTCAGGGTTGGAGTTAGGGTTAGGGTTGGAGTTAGGGTGGGGTTAGGGTTGGAGTTAGTGTGGGGTTATGGTTGGAGTTAGGGTGGGGTTAGGTCTAGGGTCAGAGTTGGAGTTAGGGTCACGGTTGGAGTTAGGGTCAGCGTTAGGGTCAGGGTTGGAGTTAGCTTTAGGGTTGGAGTTAGGGTTAGGGTTGGAGTTAGGGTGGGGTTGGAGTTAGGGTTTGAGTTAGGGTGGGGTTAGGTCTAGGGTCAGGGTTGGAGTTAGGGTCACGGTTGGAGTTAAGGTCACGGTTGGAGTTAGGGTCAGCGTTAGGGTCAGGGTTGGAGTTAGGCTTAGGGTTGGAGTTAGGGTTAGGGTTGGAGTTAGGGTGGGGTTAGGGTTGGAGTTAGGGTGGGGTTAGGGTTGGAGTTAGGGTGGGGTTAGGTCTAGGGTCAGAGTTGGAGTTAGGGTCACGGTTGGAGTTAGGGTCAGCGTTAGGGTCAGGGTTGGAGTTAGCTTTAGGGTTGGAGTTAGGGTTAGGGTTGGAGTTAGGGTGGGGTTAGGGTTAGGGTTGGAGTTAGGGTGGGGTTAGGTGTAGGGTCAGGGTTTGAATTAGGATCACGGTTGGAGTTAAGGTCACGGTTGGAGTTAGGGTCAGCGTTAGGGTCAGGGTTGGAGTTAGGCTTCGGTTGGAGTTAGGGTTAGGGTTGGAGTTAGGGTGGGGTTGGAGTTAGGGTTTGAGTTAGGGTGGGGTTAGGTCTAGGGTCAGGGTTGGAGTTTGGGTCACGGTTGGAGTTAAGGTCACGGTTGGAGTTAGGGTCAGCGTTAGGGTCAGGGTTGGAGTTAGGCTTAGGGTTGGAGTTAGGATTAGGGTTGGAGTTAGGGTGGGGTTAGGGTTGGAGTTAGGGTGGGGTTAGGGTTGGAGTTAGGGTGGGGTTAGGATTGGAGTTAGGGTTGGGTTAGGTCTAGGGTCAGAGTTGGAGTTAGGGTCACGGTTGGAGTTAGGGTCAGCATTAGGGTCAGGGTTGGAGTTAGCTTTAGAATTGGAGTTAGGGTTAGGGTTGGAGTTAGGGTGGGGTTAGGGTTAGGGTTGGAGTTAGGGTGGGGTTAGGTGTAGGGTCAGGGTTTGAATTAGGATCACGGTTGGAGTTAAGGTCACGGTTGGAGTTAGGGTCACCGTTAGGGTCAGGGTTGGAGTTAGGCTTCGGTTGGAGTTAGGGTTAGGGTTGGAGTTAGGGTGGGGTTGGAGTTAGGGTTTGAGTTAGGGTGGGGTTAGGTCTAGGGTCAGGGTTGGAGTTAGGGTCACGGTTGGAGTTAAGGTCACGGTTGGAGTTAGGGTCAGCGTTAGGGTCAGGGTTGGAGTTAGGCTTAGGGTTGGAGTTAGGGTTAGGGTTGGAGTTAGGGTTGGGTTAGGGTTGGAGTTAGGGTGGGTTTAGGGTTGGAGTTAGGGTGGGGTTAGGTCTAGGGTCAGAATTGGAGTTAGGGTCACGGTTGGAGTTAGGGTCAGCGTTAGGGTCAGGGTTGGAGTTAGCTTTAGGGTTGGAGTTAGGGTTAGGGTTGGAGTTAGGGTGGGGTTAGGGTTAGGGTTGGAGTTAGGGTGGGGTTAGGTGTAGGGTCAGGGTTTGAATTAGGATCACGGTTGGAGTTAAGGTCACGGTTGGAGTTAGGGTCAGCGTTAGGGTCAGGGTTGGAGTTAGGGTGGGGTTAGGTCTAGGGTCAGAGTTGGAGTTAGGCTTAGGGTTGGAGTTAGGGTTAGGGTTGGAGTTAGGGTGGGGATAGGGTTGGAGTTAGGGTGGGGTTAGGGTTGGAGTTAGGGTGGGGTTAGGTCTAGGGTCAGAGTTGGAGTTAGGGTCACGGTTGGAGTTAGGGTCAGCGTTAGGGTCAGGGTTGGAGTTAGCTTTAGGGTTGGAGTTAGGGTTAGGGTTGGAGTTAGGGTGGGGTTAGGGTTAGGGTTGGAGTTAGGGTGGGGTTAGGTGTAGGGTCAGGGTTTGAATTAGGATCACGGTTGGAGTTAAGGTCACGGTTGGAGTTAGGGTCAGCGTTAGGGTCAGGGTTGGAGTTAGGGTTAGGGTTGGAGTTAGGGTGGGGTTAGGGTTGGAGTTAGTGTGGGGTTATGGTTGGAGTTAGGGTGGGGTTAGGTCTAGGGTCAGAGTTGGAGTTAGGGTCACGGTTGGAGTTAGGGTCAGCGTTAGGGTCAGGGTTGGAGTTAGCTTTAGGGTTGGAGTTAGGGTTAGGGTTGGAGTTAGGGTGGGGTTAGGGTTAGGGTTGGAGTTAGGGTGGGGTTAGGTGTAGGGTCAGGGTTTGAATTAGCATCACGGTTGGAGTTAAGGTCACGGTTGGAGTTAGGGTCAGCGTTAGGGTCAGGGTTGGAGTTAGGCTTAGGGTTGGAGTTAGGGTTAGGGATGGAGTTAGGGTTGGGTTAGGGTTGGAGTTAGGGTGGGGTTAGGGTTGGAGTTAGGTTGGGGTTAGGTCTAGGGTCAGAGTTGGAGTTAGGGTCACGGTTGGAGTTAGGGTCAGCGTTAGGGTCAGGGTTGGAGTTAGCTTTAGGGTTGGAGTTAGGGTTAGGGTTGGAGTTAGGGTGGGGTTAGGGTTAGGGCTGGAGTTAGGGTGGGGTTAGGTGTAGGGTCAGGGTTTGAATTAGGATCACGGTTGGAGTTAAGGTCACGGTTGGAGTTAGGGTCAGCGTTAGGGTCAGGGTTGGAGTTAGGCTTAGGGTTGGAGTTAGGGTTAGGGTTGGAGTTAGGGTGGGGTTAGGGTTGGAGTTAGGGTGGGGTTATGGTTGGAGTTAGGGTGGGGTTAGGTCTAGGGTCAGGGTTTGAATTAGGATCACGGTTGGAGTTAAGGTCACGGTTGGAGTTAGTGTCAGCGTTAGGGTCAGGGTTGGAGTTAGGCTTCGGTTAGAGTTAGGGTGGGGTTAGGGTTGGAGTTAGGGTGGGGTTATGGTTGGAGTTAGGGTGGGGTTAGGTCTAGGGTCAGAGTTGGAGTTAGGGTCACGGTTGGAGTTAGGGTCAGCGTTAGGGTCAGGGTTGGAGTTAGCTTTAGGGTTGGAGTTAGGGTTAGGGTTGGAGTTAGGGTGGGGTTAGAGTTAGGGTTGGAGTTAGGGTGGGGTTAGGTCTAGGGTCAGGGTTGGAGTTAGGGTCACGGTTGGAGTTAAGGTCACGGTTGGAGTTAGGGTCAGCGTTAGGGTCAGGGTTGGAGTTAGCTTTAGGGTTGGAGTTAGGGTTAGGGTTGGAGTTAGGGTGGGGTTAGGGTTAGGGCTGGAGTTAGGGTGGGGTTAGGTGTAGGGTCAGGGTTTGAATTAGGATCACGGTTGGAGTTAAGGTCACGGTTGGAGTTAGGGTCAGCGTTAGGGTCAGGGTTGGAGTTAGGCTTAGGGTTGGAGTTAGGGTTAGGGTTGGAGTTAGGGTGGGGTTAGGGTTGGAGTTAGGGTGGGGTTAGGGTTGGAGTTAGGGTGGGGTTAGGTCTAGGGTCAGAGTTGGAGTTAGGGTCACGGTTGGAGTTAGGGTCAGCGTTAGGGTCAGGGTTGGAGTTAGTTTTAGGGTTGGAGTTAGGGTTAGGGTTGGAGTTAGGGTGGGGTTAGGGTTAGGGTTGGAGTTAGGGTGGGGTTAGGTGTAGGGTCAGGGTTTGAATTAGCATCACGGTTGGAGTTAAGGTCACGGTTGGAGTTAGGGTCAGCGTTAGGGTCAGGGTTGGAGTTAGGCTTCGGTTGGAGTTAGGGTTAGGGTTGGAGTTAGGGTGGGGTTGGAGTTAGGGTTTGAGTTAGGGTGGGGTTAGGTCTAGGGTCAGGGTTGGAGTTAGGGTCACGGTTGGAGTTAAGGTCACGGTTGGAGTTAGGGTCAGCGTTAGGGTTGGAGCTAGGGTAAGGGTTAGGTTAGGGTTGAGGTGAAGGTAAGGGTTAGGGTTGGGTTAGAGTAAAGGTAAGGTGTGGGGTGAAGGTAAGGGTTGGGTAGGAGTTAAGGTCAGGGTTGGGTAGGGTTAAGGTAGAGGTTGGGTTTTGGTTAAGATACATTTAAGAGTTCGCAAGATTTTATTGAAAATGAAAGTTCAGACACTAAAAATCACATAATTATAAAAAGAATAATGAAATCAGTACCGAACCAAAAACAATTTATTGATAATGTGATTTGAGGGTCAGAACTTTCATATTAAGCACAAACTTGTGAATCCTTATTTGCATTTCAAGGTTAAGGTTGGTTTGGGCTCAAGGTTGGTGTGTATGAGTTAGGGCTAGGGTTTAAGTGAGGGTGGGGGTCAGAGTAAGGGTTGGAGCTAGGGTAAGAGTTAGGTTAGGGTTGAGGTGAAGGTAAGGGTTAGGGTTGGGTTAGAGTAAAGGTAAGGTGTGGGGTGAAGGTAAGGGTTGGGTAGGAGCTAAGGTCAGGGTTGGGTAGGGTTAAGGTAAAGGGTGGGTTTGGGTTAAGATACATTTAAGAGTTCGCAAGATTTTATTGAAAATGAAAGTTCTGACACTAAAAATCACATAATTATAAAAAAAATAATGAAATCAGTACCGAACCAAAAACAATTTATTGATAATGTGATTTGAGGGTCAGAACTTTCATATTAAGCACAAACTTGTGAATCCTTATTTTCATTTCAAGGTTAAGGTTGGTTTTGGCTTAAGGTTGGTGTGTATGAGTTAGGGCTAAGGTGGGGGTTGGAGTTAGGGTGAGGGTTAGGGTAAGGGTTGGTTTAGAGTTCAGGTAAGGTGTGGGGTGAAGGTAAGGGTTTGGTTAGAGTTCAGGTAAGGTGTGGGGTGAAGGTAAGGGTTGGGTTGGAGTTAAAGTGAGGGTTGGGTAGGCGTAAGGTAAAGGTAGGGTTTGGGTTAAGATACATTTAAGAGTTCGCAAGATTTTATTGAAAATGAAAGTTCTGACACTAAAAATCACATAATTATAAAAAAATAATGAAATCAGTACCGAACCAAAAACAATTTATTGATAATGTGATTTGAGGGTCAGAACTTTCATATTAAGGACAAACTTGTGAATCCTTATTTGCATTTCAAGGTTAAGGTTGGTTTTGGCTTAAGGTTGGTGTCTATGAGTTAGGGCTAGGGTGGGGGTTGGAGTTAGGGTGAGGGTTGGTTTAGAGTTCAGGTAAGGTGTGGGTGAAGGTAAGGGTTGGTTTAGAGTTCAGGTAAGGTGTGGGGTGAAGGTAAGGGTTGGGTTGGAGTTAAGGTCAGGGTTGGGTAGGGTTAAGGTAGAGGTTGGGTTTGGGTTAAGATACATTTAAGAGTTCGCAAGATTTTATTGAAAATGAAAGTTCAGACACTAAAAATCACATAATTATAAAAAAATAATGAAATCAGTACCGAACCAAAAACAATTTATTGATAATGTGATTTGATGGTCAGAACTTTCATATTAAGCACAAACTTGTGAATCCTTATTTGCATTTCAAGGTTAAGGTTGGTTTTGGCTTAAGGTTGGTGTGTATGAGTTAGGGCTAGGGTGGGGGTTGGAGTTAGGGTGAGGGTTAGGGTAAGGGTTGGTTTAGAGTTCAGGTAAGGTGTGGGGTGAAGGTAAGGGTTTGGTTAGAGTTCAGGTAAGGTGTGGGGTGAAGGTAAGGGTTGGGTTGGAGTTAAGGTGAGGGTTGGGTAGGCGTAAGGTAAAGGTAGGGTTTGGGTTAAGATACATTTAAGAGTTCGCAAGATTTTATTGAAAATGAAAGTTCTGACACTAAAAATCACATAATTATAAAAAAATAATGAAATCAGTACCGAACCAAAAACAATTTATTGATAATGTGATTTGAGGGTCAGAACTTTCATATTAAGGACAAACTTGTGAATCCTTATTTGCATTTCAAGGTTAAGGTTGGTTTTGGCTTAAGGTTGGTGTGTATGAGTTAGGGCTAGGGTGGGGGTTGGAGTTAGGGTGAGGGTTGGTTTAGAGTTCAGGTAAGGTGTGGGTGAAGGTAAGGGTTGGTTTAGAGTTCAGGTAAGGTGTGGGGTGAAGGTAAGGGTTGGTTTTGGCTTAAGGTTGGTATGTATGAGTTAGTGTTAGGGTGGGGGTTGGATTTAGGGTGCGTGTTAAGGTAAGGGTTGGGTTAGAGTTAAGGTAAAGTGTGGGGTGAAGGTAAGGGTTGGGTTGGAGTTAAGGTCAGGGTTGGGTAGGGTTAAGGTAGAGGTTGGGTTTGGGTTAAGATACATTTAAGAGTTCGCAAGATTTTATTGAAAATGAAAGTTCAGACACTAAAAATCACATAATTATAAAAAAATAATGAAATCAGTACCGAACCAAAAACAATTGATTGATAATGTGATTTGAGGGTCAGAACTTTCATATTAAGCACAAACTTGTGAATCCTTATTTGCATTTCAAGGTTAAGGTTGGTTTTGGCTTTAGGTTGGTGTGTATGAGTTAGGGCTAGGGTGGGGGTTGGAGTTAGGGTGAGGGTTGGTTTAGAGTTCAGGTAAGGTGTGGGTGAAGGTAAGGGTTGGTTTAGAGTTCATGTAAGGTGTGGGGTGAAGGTAAGGGTTGGTTTTGGCTTAAGGTTGGTATGTATGAGTTAGTGTTAGGGTGGGGGTTGGATTTAGGGTGCGTGTTAAGGTAAGGGTTGGGTTAGAGTTAAGGTAAAGTGTGGGGTGAAGGTAAGGGTTGGGTTAGAGTTAAGGTAACAGTTGGGTTATGGGTAACGTAAAGGTTGATTTTGGGTTGAAGTACATTTAACGGTTCGCAAGATTTTATTGAAAATGAAAGTTATGACTCTAAAAATAATTTAATTTAAAAAATAAAGAATTTGGTACCGAATCAAAAAAAAAATTATTGATAATGTAATTTTTAGGGTCAGAACTTTCATATTAAGGTGACTGACTACTTTTGAACGTTCAATTTCAGACCACGATGTGCGCGCACATGAATTGCTCGCAATTGCATAACAACCTTCAAAATGTTATTGAGGAACCATACACGTTTTGAAATTCAGAAGAGCAAAAACCTCGAATTTTGCACGGGACTCTATATTTTCCTTTGCATTTCCTAATACAAAAGGTAAAAATCAATCTTTTGAGAAGGTTTGAAAAAAACGTATTTATTAGAAACTATAAAAAAAGCGTTTCATGTGTTTTTGTTGTTGTAGTTTGAGTACGCTTTTCGGTTGCTTGAGCTAACAACAAGCTAAATTTTTAGCTTATTTTTAAAACTTTCTTCAATTTTTTTAGTTAGTCTTCAAAAATAATCTTGAAAGTAGATGTCATGAAGAAATTGCTTCCAGAAATTCCTTTTTTTTTTTTTTTTGAGGTGTGAATTTTTGTGTGCAAAGCTTGATTTCCGCCATTTTTCTTTCGAAATCTTGTCAAGATGATCATATTCGAAATTTATTATCTCGAAAACGAGCTCGGGACACCCCATTTTTCTTTTCATTTTTGGAATCAGCGTAAAATTCTGTGTTAAATACCTTTCTAAGAACATTTTGTAATTATTCCCTGCTAAAGTAGTCAGTCACCTTAAGCACAAACTTGTGAACCCTTATTTGCTCTTTAAGGTTAAGGTTGGTTTGGACGTAAGGTTGGTGTGTATGAGTTAGGTGTGGGCTGGTAATATGGGTGGCTTGGAGTTTAGGGTTGGAATATGGGAATTGAGTAAAATCTGCTCTAGGGTTAGGCACAGTGTTTGGTTTGAGTTAGGGTTACGATTAGGGTTGGAGTTAGGGCTGGGGTTAGGGTGAGGGTTGGAGTTAGGGTTAAGTTTGGAGTGAGGGTCAAGGTTGAGGTAAGGGTCACGATTGGAGATAGGGTTACGATTGGAGTGAGGGTCATAATTGGAGTGAGGGTCAAGGTTTTGGTGGGAGTAAGGCTGGGGTGAGCATCACGGTTGGAGCTAAGGGTGAAGGGGTTGGTTATGGGAACATTCTCTAATAATGGGGTCACGGTTGGAGCTAGGGTCACGGTCGGAGCTAGGGTCACGGTTGGAGCTAGGGTCCCGCTTGGGGCTAGGGTCACGGTTAAAGTGGGGGTTTTGGTTGGAGTAAGGGACATGGTTTGATTGAGGGTCACGGTTGAGGGACATGGTTGGAGTGCAGTCAAAGTTGGAGTGAGGGTCATGGTTTGAAATAAAATTACGGTTAGGGTTGGGGTCGCATTTGGAGTAAAGCTAGGGATAGGGTTGAAGTTGCAGCTGGAGTGAGGGTGACGGTTGGAGTGAGAGACATGGATGGAGTGACGGTGACTGTTGGATTGACGGACAAGTTTTGAATGACGGTCACAGTTGGATTAAGGGTGATAGTTGGAGTGAGGGTCACAATTGGATTGAGGAAAATGGTTGGGATGAGGGTCACGAATGGGGTGAGAGACATGATTGGAGTGAGGGTCATGGTTGGAGTGCGGGTCACAGTTGGAGTGAGGGTCATGGTTTGAAATAAAATTACGGTTAGGGTTGGGGTCGCATTTGGAATAAAGCTAGGGATAGGGTTGAAGTTGCAGCTGGAGTGAGGGTGATGGTTGGAGTGAGAGACATGGATGGAGTGACGGTGACTGTTGGATTGACGGACAAGTTTTGAATGACGGTCACAGTTGGATTAAGGGTGAAAGTTGGAGTGAGGGTCACAATTGGATTGAGGAAAATGGTTGGGATGAGGGTCACGAATGGGGTGAGAGACATGATTGGAGTGAGGGTCATGGTTGGAGTAAGGGACACGGTTGGATTGAGGGTCATGGTTGAAGCTAGGGTCCCGCTTGGAGCTAGGGTCACGGTTAAAGTGGGGGTTTTGGTTGGAGTAAGGGACACAGTTGGATTGAGGGTGTTAGGTTGGATAGAGGAACACGGTTGGAATGAAGGACACGATTGGAGTGAGGGTCATGATTGCAGTAAGGGACATGGTTGGATTGAGGGTCACGGTTGAGGGACATGGTTGGAGTGCGGGTCACAGTTGGAGTGAGGGTCATGGTTTGAAATAAAATTACGGTTAGGGTTGGGGTCGCATTTGGAGTAAAGCTAGGGATAGGGTTGAAGTTGCAGCTGGAGTGAGGGTGACGGTTGGAGTGAGAGACATGGATGGAGTGACGGTGACTGTTGGATTGACGGACATGTTTTGAATGACGGTCACAGTTGGATTAAGGGTGATAGTTGGAGTGAGGGTCACAATTGGATTGAGGAAAATGGTTGGGATGAGGGTCACGAATGGGGTGAGAGACATGATTGGAGTGAGGGTCATGGTTGGAGTAAGGGACATGGTTTAAATGAGGGTTACAGTTGGAGTTAGGGTCATAGGGTCACAAGGTTTGAGATGAGGTCATGGTTTGAGGTGAGGGTCACGGTTGGAGTTGGGTTACGATTGGAGTGAGGGTCATGGCTGGAGTGAGGGTCAAGGTTAGGGTGAGGGGTAAGGCTTGGGTGAGCATCACGGTTGGAGCTAAGGGTGATGGGGTTGGTTATGGGAACATTTTCTAATAATGGGGTCACTGTTGGAGCTAGGGTCACGTTTGAGGTAGGGTCACGGTTTGAGCTATGGTTGAAGTAAGGTGCACGGTTGGAGTGAGAGACACGGTTGGAGTGAGGGTCATGGTCTGAGTAAGGAACACCGTTGGATTGAGGGTCACAATTGGAGTAAGGGACTTGGTTGGATTGAGGGTCACGGTTGGACGTAGGAACACGGTTGGAGGGAAGAACACAGTTGGTGTGAAGGACATGGTTGAAGCGAGGGTCACGGTTGGAGTGAGGGTCAAAGTTTGAGTGAGGGTCACGATTGGACTTAAGAATGAGGGTTTGGTTATGGGAATATTATATAATAAACCTACATATAAAGAAATAATAAAGGTTTATAACTTACAATCTGACCAACACTGAAAGACTCGATGAACTATGTTTGGTTTTGATGCACCATTTAGCTTCCTGTTGTTAATGTTGCGAAGAAATACCCAAGACTATCCACGTCTTTATATGCAGTTTCGTTCTTTATCTTGTGTACCATCTAGACAAAAATGCTATAATTATTTCACTGTATACCAAGGTTTGAATCTCAGTGGCTATCACAGAGAGATAGGGTCATAGTTTGGAATAGGGAAACGGTTGATGTTAGGGTCAGGGTCACTGTTGGAGTTAAGGGTGAGAGTTTGGTCATGGCAACATTCTGTTATAGACCTACATTTAAAGAAATATAATGAAGGTTTATAACTCACAATCTGACCAACACTTGAAAAAGGCTTGATTAACTTACCATTTGTTGCACTATTTGGTTTTCTGTTGTTAATGTTGCAAAGAAATACCCAAGGCTCTTCACGTCGGTATATGCAGTTTCTTTCTTTATCTCGTGGACCATCTAGACAAAAACATTTTACTTACTTCACCGTATACCAAGGTTTGGATCTCCACGGTTGGAGCTAGGGTCACAGTTGGAGCTAGGGTCACGGTTGGAGCTAGGGGCACGGTTGGAGCTAGGGGCACGGTTGGAGCTAGGGGCACGGTTGGAGCTAGGGTCACGGTTGGAGCTAGGGTCACGTTTGTAGCTAGGGTCACGGTTGGAGCTAGGGTCACGGTTGGAGCTAGGGTCACGGTTGGAGCTAGGGTCACGGTTGGAGCTAGGGTCACGGTTGGAGCTAGGGTCACGGTTGGAGCTAGGGTCACGGTTGGAGGTAGGGTCACGGTTGGAGGTAGGGTCACGGTTGGAGGTAGGGTCACTGTTGGAGCTAGGGTCACGGTTGGAGAGAGGGTAACAGTTGGAGAGAGGGTCACAGTTGGAGAGAGGGTCACGGTTTTACTGAGGGTTACGGTTGGAGAGAGGATCACGGTTGGAGGTAGGGTGACGGTTGGAGCTAGGGCCACGGTTTGAGGTAGGGGTAAGGCTGGGGTGATTGGAAGGTTGGAGTTATTGGTGAAGGGGTTGGTTATGGGGAACATTCTCTAATAAACCAACATATAAAGAAATATAATAAAGGTTTATAACTTACAATCTG
The DNA here is from genome assembly GCA_023349425.1 of Anthopleura sola. Taxonomy (NCBI): domain Eukaryota; kingdom Metazoa; phylum Cnidaria; class Anthozoa; order Actiniaria; family Actiniidae; genus Anthopleura; species Anthopleura sola. The sequence goes on from JALHLI010000024.1 coordinate 19,403, forward strand.
AGCAACTCTTGAAGACTCGATGTACAATTCTTTGTTTTGTTGCACCATTTAGTTTTCTTTTGTGAATCCATCGAAGAAATACACAAAACTATTCACGTCGGTATGGGCAGTTTCTATGTTTATCTTGTGTACCATCTAAACAAAAATATTATACTTCATGGTTGGAATTAGGATCACAGTCAATTGTACGGTCGCGGTAGGAGCAAGGGTCACGGTTGGAGCTAGGGTCACGGTGGGAGCTAGGGTCACGGTGGGAGCTAGGATCACGGTTGGAGCTAGGGCACGGTTGGAGGTAGGGTCACGGTTGGAGCTAGGGTCACGGTTGGAGCTAGAGTCACGGTTGGAGCTAGAGTCACGGTTGGAGCTAGGGGCACGGTTGGAGCTAGGGTCACGGTTGGAGCTAGGGGCACGGTTGGAGCTAGGGGCACGGTTGGAGCTAGGGTCACGGTTGTAGCTTGGGTCACGGTTGGAGCTAGGGTCACGGTTGGAGCTAGGGGCACGGTTGGAGCTAGAGTCACGGTTGGAGCTAGAGTCACGGTTGGAGCTAGAGTCACGGTTGGAGCTAGGGTCACGGTTGGAGCTAGGGTCACGGTTGGAGCTAGGGTCACGGTTGGAGCTAGGGTCACGGTTGGAGGTAGGGTCACGGTTGGAGGTAGGGTCACTGTTGGAGCTAGGGTCACGGTTGGAGCTAGGGTCACGGTTGGAGAGAGGGTAACAGTTGGAGAGAGGGTCACAGTTGGAAAGAGGGTCACGATTTTACTGAGGGTTACGGTTGGAGAGAGGATCACGGTTGGAGGTAGGGTGACGGTTGGAGCTAGGGCCACGGTTTGAGGTAGGGTCACGGTGGGAGCTAGGGTCACGGTGGGAGCTAGGATCACGGTTGGAGCTAGGGCACGGTTGGAGGTAGGGTCACGGTTGGAGGTAGGGTCACGGTTGGAGCTAGAGTCACGGTTGGAGCTAGAGTCACGGTTGGAGCTAGGGGCACGGTTGGAGCTAGGGGCACGGTTGGAGCTAGGGGCACGGTTGGAGCTAGGGGCACGGTTGGAGCTAGGGTCACGGTTGTAGCTTGGGTCACGGTTGGAGCTAGGGTCACGGTTGGAGCTAGGGGCACGGTTGGAGCTAGAGTCACGGTTGGAGCTAGGGGCACGGTTGGAGCTAGGGGCACGGTTGGAGCTAGGGGCACGGTTGGAGCTAGGGGCACGGTTGGAGCTAGGGTCTTGGTTGGAGCTAGGGTCACGGTTGGAGCTAGGGTCACGGTTGGAGGTAGGGTCACGGTTGGAGGTAGGGTCACTGTTGGAGCTAGGGTCACGGTTGGAGCTAGGGTCACGGTTGGAGAGAGGGTAACAGTTGGAGAGAGGGTCACAGTTGGAGAGAGGGTCACGGTTTTACTGAGGGTTACGGTTGGAGAGAGGATCACGGTTGGAGGTAGGGTGACGGTTGGAGCTAGGGCCACGGTTTGAGGTGGGGGTAAGGCTGGGGTGATTGGAAGGTTGGAGTTATTGGTGAAGGGGTTGGTTATGGGGAACATTCTCTAATAAACCAACATATTAAGAAATATAATAAAGGTTTATAACTTACAATCTGAGCAACTCTTGAAGACTCGATGTACAATTCTTTGTTTTGTTGCACCATTTAGTTTTCTTTTGTGAATCCATCGAAGAAATACACAAAACTATTCACGTCGGTATGGGCAGTTTCTATGTTTATCTTGTGTACCATCTAAACAAAAATATTATATTTCATGGTTGGAATTAGGATCACAGTCAATTGTAAGGTCGCGGTAGGAGCTAGGGTCACGGTTGGAGCTAGAGGCACGGTTGGAGCTAGGGGCACAGTTGGAGCTAGGGGCACGGTTGGAGCTAGGGTCACGGTTGGAGCTAGGGTCACGGTTGGAGCTAGGGTCACGGTTGGAGCTAGGGTCACGGTTGTAGCTAGGGTCACGGTTGTAGCTAGGGTCACGGTTGGAGCTAGGGTCACGGTTGGAGCTAGGGTCACGGTTGGAGCTAGGGTCACGGTTGGAGCTAGAGTCACGGTTGGAGCTAGGGTCACGGTTGGAGCTAGGGTCACGGTTGGAGCTAGGGTCACGGTTGGAGCTAGGGTCACGGTTGGAGCTAGGGTCACGGTTGGAGCTAGGGTCACGGTTTTACTGAGGGTTACGGTGGGATTGATGGTCACGGTTTTACTGAGGGTTACGGTTGGATTGATGGTCACAGTTGGAGTGAAGGTCAAGGTTGGGGTGAGGGTTAATGCTTGGGTGAGGATCACGGTTGGAGTTAAGGGCAAGGATTTTGCATGGGAACATTCTCTAATAAACTTACATATAAAGAGAAATAATGAAGGTTTATAACTTACAAACTGACCAACACTTGGTCGATGAAGTATCCTTGATTTTGTATCCTATTCACGTCAGTATATGCATATTCTTTCGTTATCTCGTTGACCATCTAGACAAAAATATTAGTACTTCTTCACCGCATACTGAGGTTTGAATCCCTGCGGCTATAGAACCCTAGTCATCGCCAATTACATTTAGTACTTGATGTTAAAAGACTATTTCGATGGACACTGGTTAGAGACTTGTTGTTCCAAAACATCGCTAAAAGCAAGAAGTTCCAAATTATGCCTTAAATATTTATCGGCTGTTGAATTAAAAAAAATTGCATGAAGCTTTTTAAGAGAGAAAAATATTTCTCTAAACATTTCAAAATCTGAGGTTACACATATAGATGCCAATCCTGAAGAAGTTTAGTAAAAATCTCTTGGGTCAGTGAAAATATATAGACAACACCAGGTCGGAAAATTGACCAAATTAATATCAAACCAGTAGACAGAATTTAGATGAACGGTTATTCGTAATAAAAGCCATGAATATTACCAGTAAGTCAATATTTGAGGTCTAAATTTTTTAACTTGTCAATCAATATCTTTCAGATAAAAGTTGTTAGAATTTTGAAGTCAAATAGAACAACCGATTAGCATCGACTTTACTGGGTACCATGGCAATTATCTCCCCGCTACGCCACGTGGAGGCTACCGTTCTTCGTAGCGGACACAGACATTTACACAAAGACAGAAAGACAGACTGATAGGCAGACAGACGGACATAATAGAAACGGACATCAACCAGAAACAGACATCTCAAACAGAAACAGACATCTCAAACAGAAACATGTATGACATTTGAGTGAAATTTGTATAAGCTTCGTTGACTTGTTATAGATAATCACGATGAACTACTTATAGTTTACTTATAATTTTCGTAAAACGTCACTACCAGAAGATGGAGGTGGCAAATCTAGTACAATTCATGCTGCCTTATTATGAAGCACCAGAAACTATTACAGTGTTCTTATTGAATATCTAACATACAAAACTGTAACAATATGTAAACCAAGTAATTAAAATTACATAGCCGCAACTTACATTTATATACCCATAAAATTTCAAGAAAAATACACAGCTTCAAATATACAGTCCAAAAAATAAAAGGAGCTCATAGATGTCATAACGAAGGACGAAATATAAAAACCAAACCACTCCTGAAATACCAGGATTGAAAGTTTCTTACATAAAGATACCATAAAGATTGCAAAATATTCATAGCTTTAAATGTATAGTCAAAAAGATAAAAGGAGCTCATAGAAGATAAATGTCATAACGAAGGTCGAAATATAAAAACCAAACCACTCCTGGTTAGGAATGAATGTTTCTTACATAAAGATACCCATAAAGATACCCATAAAGATTTCAAAATATTCACCACAGCTTCAAATATATAGTCAAAATAAAATAAAAGGAGTTCATAGAAGATAAATGTCATAACGAAGGACGAAATATAAAAACCAAACCACTCCTGAAATACCAGGATTGAAAGTTTCTTACATAAAGATACCATAAAGATTGCAAAATATTCATAGCTTTAAATGTATAGTCAAATAGATAAAAGGAGCTCATAGAAGATAAATGTCATAACGAAGGTCGAAATATAAAAACCAAACCACTCCTGGTTAGGAATGAATGTTTCTTACATAAAGATACCCATAAAGATTTCAAAATATTCACCACAGCTTCAAATATATAGTCAAAATAAAATAAAAGGAGTTCATAGAAGATGAATGTCATAGCGAAGGTCGAAATATAAAAACCAAAAAAAATTAAAAGGAGTTCATAGAAGTTGAATGTCATAACGAAGGTTGAAATATAAAAACCAAACCACTCCTCAAATAATAGGAATGAAAGTTTCTTACATAAAGATAACCATAAAGATTTCGAAATACAGACAGCTTCGAATATATAGTCAAAAAATAAATAAAAGGAGTTCATAGAAGATAAATGTTATAACGAAGGTCGAAATATAAAAACCAAACCACTCATGAAATAATAGGAATGATCAGTGGCGGGGAAGGATAAAGTCACCATCAGGCTGGGCTGGTGTACAATTGTTTTTTTACAACTTGATCAGTGGCAGGGAAGGATGAAGTCACCATCAGGCTGGGCTGGTGTACAATTGTTTTTTTTACAACTTGATCAGTGGCAGGGAAGGATGAAGTCACCATCAGGCTGGGCTGGTGTACAATTGTTTTTTTTACAACTTGATCAGTGGCAGGGAAGGATGAAGTCACCATCAGGCTGGGCTGGTGTACAATTGGTTTTTACAACTTGATCAGTGGCGGGAAAGGATAAAGCCACCATCAGGCTGGGCTGGTTTACTATTGGTTTCCACAACTTGAACAGTGACGGGGAAGGATGAAGTCACCATCAGGCTGGGCTGATGTACTATTGGTTTCCACATCTGGAACAGTGACGGGGAGCTCATAGAAGATGAATGTCATAACGAAGATCGACATATAAAAACCAAACCACTCCTCAAATAATAGGAATGAAAGTTTCTTACATAAAGATAACCATAAAGATTTCAAAATACAGACAGCTTCAAATATATAGTCAAAAAAATAAAAGCAGTTCATTGAAGATAAATGTCATAACGAAGGTCGAAATATAAAAACCAAACCACTCCTGAATAAGAATGAAAGTTTCTTTCATAAAAATACCCATAAAGATTTCAATATATTCACAACAGCTTCAAATATATAGTCAAAAAAATAAAAGGAGTTCATAGAAGATAAATGTTATAACGAAGGACGAAATATAAAAACCAAACCACTCCTCAAATAATAGGAATGAAAGTTTCGTACATAAAAATACCCATAAAGATTTCAATATATTCACAACAGCTTCAAATATATAGTCAAAAAAATAAAAGGAGTTCATAAAAGATAAATGTCATAACGAAGGTCGAAATATAAAAACCAAACCACTCCTGAATAGGAATGAAAGTTTCTTTCTTAAAGAACCCATAAAGATTTCAAAATACAGACAGCTTCAAATATATGATCAAAAAATAGAGACGTCATAAAAAGTAAATGTCGTAAGGAAGAACGAAAAATATAAACTAAACCACTATAATAATAGAAATAAAAGTTTCTTACGTGGAGATATCCAAACAACCTCCAGAAAAATACATAGCTTTAAGTATATGCTCAAAAACTAAAGAGAAAGTAAATGTCGTAATGAAAGCCGAAGAATGAATTGAAAAATAATATCAAAAACCATTTAAGATCAAAATTTCCCCTAAAATATGCGCCAATTTACCAAAACGTCGAGGTTTTTGTACTAAATTCAGTTAGTTCAAATATACTTACCCATGCAGAAACAATAATCATAATTCATAACCAACTATCTGACCAGAAGCTGGATACACCATGAACTATCTTTTCCACCATTGAATGATCCATTGTTGCGTGGTTAATGTTGGGAAGAAAGAGGCAGGACGACCCATCACTGTGTATGTAGTTCGTTTCCTTGTCTTGTATACCATCTACACAATTGCATAAAAAATAATTTGTCAATATCAAAAAAAGATTTCGACGAACATTTATTTTAACTTTTTTAAGTTTCTATTCTCTGAGAAGCCTCTAAAACACAATTTTCAGAATCTTAACAAACGAGTTGCATTCTGGTCTAGATTGGGCAGAAAATACTACTATACAACACGCGATGGAAAGGATGTTTTATCAAAATGTTATTCCTATGCTGTTCCAATATTAAATGTACCATTTTCGCTCATTTCCTTCCCTAAGAAAACTACAACCACGTAAATATTGAACGGCCTGCTCAACAAACCTTATTGGTTGCTTCTCAGAGAAAAAAATAACTTTTAATTAGAAACTGTACAGACAAACAGAGGACGAGTAAGATGCTAGACTTACTTGATCAGTGGCGGGGAAGGATGAAGTCATCATCAGACTGGTCTGGTGTACTATTGGTTTCCACAACTTGAACAGTGACGGGGAAGGATGAAGTCACCATCAGACTGGGCTGGTGTACTATTGGTTTCCACAACTTGATCAGGGACGGGGAAGGATGAAGTCACCATCAGACTGGGCTGGTGTACTATTGGTTTCCACAACTTGATCAGTGACGGGGAAGGATGAAGTCACCATCAGGCTGGGCTGGTTTACTATTGGTTTCCACAACTTGAACAGTGGCGGGGAAGGATGAAGTCACCATCAGACTGGGCTGGTGTACTATTGGTTTCCACAACTTGAACAGTGACGGGGAAGGATGAAATCACCATCAGACTGGGCTGGTGTACTATTGGTTTCCACAACTTGAACAGTGGCGGGGAAGGATGAAGTCACCATCAGACTGGGTTGGTGTACTATTGGTTTCCACAACTTGATCAGTGACGGGGAAGGATGAAGTCACCATCAGACTGGGCTGGTGTACTATTGGTTTCCACAACTTGATCAGTGACGGGGAAGGATGAAGTCACCATCAGGCTGGGCTGGTGTACTATTGGTTTTCACAACTTGATCAGTGGCAGGAAAGGATGAAGCTACTATCAGACTGGGCTGGTGTACTATCCAGGAGTCCCCTTTGAATTGAATAGGAAGTTATTGTTAGAATAAATAGAATAATACTGTTGGTTAGGGTTAGTCAGCATGCAGCAAACATATATTTTAATTACTTAATCGCAAACCGGGTTTGAATCCCAGCATTTTTATAACTTGTGCTATTACTAAATGCAACTTGCACTTGCTGTTAAAAGACTAGCACGATAGAGACTGGGTATAGTAAGATTTCTATTAGACATTCAAATGACTATACCATTCTTTTAGTTTCAGTTGCTCTCTTTGATTGAGAAGGATATACCTGCTAGTTGAATTTCGTTTAAAAAATCAAGTTGAGGGCTAGATCCCAATTACAACATATGTTTCACCCCTATTGGGACTTTGACTGCAACTTCGTAGTTGTCTGACCGAAAAATACACATCTTCAAATATATTATCAAAAAATTAAGAAACTTCATAGAATATAAAGTCGTAAGGAAGACAGAAAACAGCAGAAATAGCACTCCGTCATGAAAAATAGAAATGAGCGTTTCTTAGATGGAAATATCCGAACAATCTCCAGAAAAATACACACCTTCAAAGATATGATCAAAAAATAAAGGGACTTTATAGAAAATAAATGTCGTAACGAAAGCAGATTCAAATGCCAATTGGAGTTTAAGTTAAATAGAATAAATATTTGTATCAAATCAGAAAAAAATAATATTTTAGGCAATATATAATATCAAAAAGCAAATAAGACTAAAGTTCATCCCTTAAAATAAATACATGATCAACAAATTTTAGAAACATCAAACAAAAACATCGTTGTTAGGAAGGACGAAACAAAATATAAACCACTCCTGAAATAATAGAAATCAAAGTTTTAGATGGAGATATCCGAACAATCTCCAGAAAAATACACACCTTCAAATATATGATAAAAAAAATAAAGAGACTTTCTAGATAATAAATGTCGTAACCAAAACCAACTCAAATGCCAATTAGAGTCCAAGTTAAATGGAATAAATATTTGTACCAAATAGGAAAAAATAATATGTTGGGCAATATTTGATATCAAAAAGAATTTTAGACTAAACTTTATTTTTTAAAATAAAAATATATATATAATCAAAAAATTATAGAAAAATCAAACAAAAAATATAGTCGTAAGGAAGGACGAAAAAAATCGAAACCACCCCTGAAATAATCAAAAAAACATTTCTTCTTAATAAAGATATCCGTACAATATCCAGAAAAATATACAACTTGAAATATACAATCAAAAATAAAGAAACTTCTTAGATAATATATGTTGTTAAGTAGGACGAAATTAAAAAATAAACTTCTTCAGAAATAATAGAACTGAAAGTTCCTTGCAGGGAAATATCCAAACAGTCTCCAAAAAACACAACTGCAAATATATGATAATAGTAATTGTTGTAACGAAATCCAGTTCAAATGCCAATTGGTATTATATTTTTATGTATTTATTATATTATATATTACAATAGTTATTTTCTCCATATATGTATATATCCACAATTTCGTGTAAAAACGACGCAATTCAATTGTTCCTGGAGCATTTGCAAATTTGTTTAATAAAGCATTATTATTATATATAATTAGAGTCCAAGTTAAATCGAATAAATATTTGTACCAAATCCGAAAAAAATATTTTGGGAACATTTCAGACTAAACTTTAACCCCCAACATATGTGCCAATTTACCAAAATAGTTAGTTCAAACATACGTACACATGAAGAAACAATGATTAAATATATGATGAATGGCTCTTGATCAGAAAAACACGCCAAATGATAGTCAGTATGCAGCAAATATATATTGTAATTACTTAATCGCAAACCGGGTTTGAATCCCAGCATTTGTATAACTTGTGCTATTACTAAATGCAATTTGCACTTGATTTTAAAAGATTAGCACGATAGAGACTGGGTATAGTAAGATTTCTATTGGACATTCAAATGACAATACCATTCTTTTGGTTTTAGTTGCTCTCTTTGATTGAGAAGTATATACCTGCTAGTTGAATTTTGTTGAAAAAAATCAAGACGAGGGCTAGATCCCCATTACAAAATATGTTTTACTTCTATAAAATGGACCTTGACTGCAACTTTGCAGTTTTCTGACCGAAGTAATTCAGGGAATTACCCATAGTGATTGCTAAATCAAGTGGATGGTTATATTGAACCACGTCATTGACCAATGTCAAAAAACATTTAATACTAAAAAATAACCCTTAAACTATAATGTGCCAAAGTAAAGATATTTTAAAGGAAATAAATAACGTAACGAAGGACGTTAAAATAAAGCAATCGTGAATTATTCGAAATAAAGGTTTCTTACATGGAGATATTCGATTAATCTCCAGAAAAATACACACTTTCAAATATATGATCAAAAATTTGTAGAAAATAAATGTTGTAACGAAAGCCAGTTCAAATGCCAATTAGAGTTCAAGTTAAATGCAATAAATATTTGTACCAAAGCAGAAAAAAAATTACATTTTGGGCAATATTCAAAATCAAAAAAACATTTCAGACTAAACTTTAACCCCCAACATATAATGTGCCAATTTACCAAAACAGTTAGTTCAAACATACGTACACATGAAGAAACAATGATCAAATATATTATGAATAGCTCTTGATCAGAAAAACACGCCAAATGATAGTCAGTATGCAGCAAATATATATTGTAATTACTTAATCGCAAACCGGGTTTGAATCCCAGCATTTGTATAACTTGTGCTATTACTAAATGCAATTTGCACTTGATTTTAAAAGATTAGCACGATAGAGACTGGGTATAGTAAGATTTCTATTGGACATTCAAATGACTATACCATTCTTTTGGTTTTAGTTGCTCTCTTTGATTGAGAAATATATACCTGCTAGTTGAATTTTGTTGAAAAAATCAAACAAATGTGTCCATACCCAGGTCTTAATCAAAGATCACTCCCAGGTTTCGTACCTTTGCAACTCTGCAACGTTAATTCCATCAATTTGGAAAGGCCCACGAAATTTTGAAAGATACTACTCGCTAGTAAAATGCATTCACAAAAAAAGAACAATCACTCATTATTTTATCTTAAACAAAAAGATACGCAGATTTTGTGATGGACAAGTATGTTGTTGGTTTACTGGTTTACTGGTTTAATGGTTAGTTATTTGTCATGTAGATGGTTAGGTGAGGGTTGTTTTATTACTTGTGGACTAATACCAGATTTAATAAGCGCATTTGATGAAACGTATCCTTCAAAAATATTTTTTTTTCGTAGAAAGCCGCTGTTATATCAGTTATAGTACTGGTTTAAACTTTAACCCCCAACATATTTGCCAATTTACCAAAACAGTTAGTTCAAACATACGTACACATGGAGAAACAATGATCAAATATATGATGAATGGCTCTTGATCAGAAAAACACGCCAAATGATAGTCAGTATGCAGCAAATATATATTGTAATTACTTAATCGCAAACCGGGTTTGAATCCCAGCATTTGTATAACTTGTGCTATTACTAAATGCAATTTGCACTTGATGTTAAAAGACTAGCACGATAGAGACTGGGTATAGTAAGATTTCTATTGGACATTCAAATGACTATACCATTCTTTTGGTTTCAGTTGCTCTCTTTGATTGAGAAGGATATACCTGCTAGTTGAATTTTGTTGAAAAAAATCAAAAAAATGTGTCCATACCCAGGTCTTAATCAAAGATCACTCCCAGGTTTCGTACCTCTGCAACGTTAATTCCAGCAATTTGGGAAGGCACACGAAATTTTTAACACGAAATTTTGAAAGATACTACTCGTTGGTAAAATGCATTCACAAAAAGAACAATCACTCATTATTTTATCTTTAACAAAAAGATACGCAGATTTTGTGATGGACAAGTATGTTTTACTGGTTTAAAGGTTTACTGGTTTAAAGGTTTACTGGTTTAAAGGTTTACTGGTTTAAAGGTTTACTGGTTTAAAGGTTTACTCGTTTAAAGGTTTACTCGTTTAAAGGTTTACTCGTTTAAAGGTTTACTCGTTTAAAGGTTTAAAGGTTTAATGGTTAGTTATTTGTCATGTAGATGGTTAGGTGAGGGTTGTTTTATTACTTGTGGACTAATACCAGATTTAAAAAGCGCATTTGATGAAACGTTTCCTTCAAGAATATTTTTGTAGAAAGCCGCTGTTATATCAGTCATAGTAATTGCTATGAAGAAAAACACGGTGATGCTTTCGTAACGTAACCCGATACACATACTTCCTTAGGGTTAGGGTAAAGGGCGAGGTTCAGCCCTTCATTGATTACGTTTCCTCCAAGACAGTCTGTAGAGCCTCACAAGCAGAAGCTGCAGGTGGCAAATTTAGTACAATTCATGCGGCCTCAATAGCTTATAATGAAGCGCTTGAAGATGTTACAATGTTCTTATGGAAGTCCTACATATAAAACTATAATATTAATTAAGCCAAGTGTTTCAAATTCAATTTATGCTCAAAGAAAAATAAAGAGACTTTATAGAGAATAAATGTTGTATTGAAGGAGATAAAATAAAGAAAACTAAACCCCTTCTGAAATAATAGAAAAGACAGTTTCTTTAATGGAGATATTCGATTAATCTCCAGGGAAAAAAAAAACACTTTCAAATATATGATCAAAAAATTTTAGAGAAATAATGTCGTAGTGAAATCCATAAATGCCAATTAGAGTCCAAGTTAAATGGAATAAATATGTGTACCAACTCAAAAAAAAATATTTTGGGTTATATTTAATATCAAAAAATAAAATAAACCCATTCTGAAATAATAGAAGATAATTTCTTAGATAGAGATATCCGAACAATCTCCAGAAAAATGCACACCTTCAAAGATATGATCAAAACGTTTTAGAAAAAAAATGTCGTAACAAAATCCAGTTCAAATGCCAATAAGAGTCAAAGTTAAATGGAATAAATATTTGAACCAAATCGAAAAAATGATGATATTTTGGGCAATATATAATATCAAAAAACATTTCACACTAAAAATTATCCCTTTAAATATAATGTGCTAAAGTAAAGATATTTTAAAGGAAATAAATAACGCAACGAAGGACGTTAAAATAAAGCAATCGTGAAATATTCGAAATAAAGGTTTCTTACATGGAGATATTCGATTAATCTCCAGAAAAATACACACTTTCAAATATATTATCAAAAATTTCAAGTGTAGAAAATAAATGTCATAACGAAAGCCAGTTAAAATGCCAATTTCAGTACAAGTTAAATGCAATAAATATTTGTACCAAAGCAGAAGAAAAACATTTTGGGCAATATTCAAAATCAAAAAGCATTTCAGATTAAACTTTAACCCCCAACATATAATGTGCCAATTTACCAAAACAGTTAGTTCAAACATACGTACACATGAAGAAACAATGATCAAATATATGATGAATGGCTCTTGATCAGAAAAACACGCCAAATGATAGTCAGTATGCAGCAAACATATATTGTAATTACTTAATCGCAAACCGAGTTTGAATCCCAGCATTTTTATAACTTGTGCTATTACTAAATGCAATTTGCACTTGATGTTAAAAGATTAGCACGATAGAGACTGGGTATAGTAAGATTTCTATTGGACATTTAAATGACTATACCATTCTTTTGGTTTTAGTTGCTCTCTTTGATTGAGAAGTATATACCTGCTAGTTGAATTTTGTTGAAAAAATCAAAAAAATGTGTCCATACATGGAGATACTCGATTAATTTCCAGGAAAAAAGAAGAAAAACGTTCAAATATATGATAAAAAAATTTTAGAAAATAAATGTCGCAGCGAAATCCATATCAAATGCCAATAAGAGTCAAAGTTAAATGGAATAATTATTTGTAGCAAATCAAAGAATATTAATATTTTGGGCAATAGGTAATAACAGAAATAGACTAAACATTATTCTTTAAGATATATATATAGATATATATGTAATTAAAAAATTATAGAAAATCAAACAAAATATTGTCGTGAGGAAAGTTCAATGGAATAGATATTTGTACCAAACCAGAAAGATATTTTGGACAATATATAATATCAAAAAACATTTAAGACAAAAATTATCCATCAAAATATAATGTGCCAAAGTAAAGATATTTTAAAGAAAATAAATAACGTAACGAAGGACTTTATAATAAAGCAATCGTGAAATATTCGAAGTAAAGGTTTCTTACATTGAGATATTCGATTAATCTCCAGAAAAATACACACTTTCAAATATATGATCAACAAATTTTAGAAAATAAATGTCGTAGCGAAAACCATTTCAAATGCCAATTAGAGTCCAAGTTAATTGGAATAAATATGTGTAGCAAATCAAAGAATATTAATATTTTGGGCAATATATAATATCAAAAAACATTTCAGACTAAAAATTATCCCTTTAAATATAATGTGCCAAAGTAAAGATATTTTAAAGGAAATAAATAACGTAACGAAGGACGTTAAAATAAAGCAATCGTGAAATATTCGAAATAAAGGTTTCTTACATGGAGATATTCGATTAATCTCCAGAAAAATACACACTTTCAAATATATGATCAAAAATTTGTAGAAAATAAATGTTGTAACGAAAGCCAGTTCAAATGCCAATTAGAGTTCAAGTTAAATGCAATAAATATTTGTACCAAAGCAGAAAAAAAATTACATTTTGGGCAATATTCAAAATCAAAAAAACATTTCAGACTAAACTTTAACCCCCAACATATAATGTGCCAATTTACCAAAACGTCGAGTTTTTTGTACTAAATTCAGTTTGTTCAAATATACCTAACTATGAAGAAACAATAATCAAAATACTTAACTGACGAACTGAAGACACCATCTTCTGTTCAATACACCTTGATACTTTTTTAGCATTTGATGATCCATTGTTGCGTGGTCAATGTTGGGAAGAAAAAGGCAGGACGACCCATCACTTTGTATGCAGTTCGTTTCCTTGTCTTGTATACCATCTAGACAGTTGCATAAAAAACAATTTGTTAATATCAAAAAAAGATTTCGACGAACGTTTAGTTTAACATTATTTTTTTAAGTTTCTATTCCCTGCGAAGCCTCAAACACAATTTTCAGTTTCAGAATCTTAACAAACGAGTTGCATTCTGGTCTAGATTGCGTAGAAAATACTACTATACAACACGCGATGGTAAAGATACGTTTAAAATGTTATTCAAAATTCAACTGTATGTAACGTTTTCGCTTATTTCCTCAATAATGACTAGTTCAATAAACCTACTTATTGGATGCTATTCAGAGCAAAAGTTAACGTTGATTTTGAATTAGAGGCTGTACAGACAAACAGAGGATTGTAAGATGTTAAACTTACTTGATCAGTGGCGGGGAAGTATGAAGTCATCATCAGACTGGGCTGGTGTACTATCTGGGCGTTACCTGCATGTGAATGGAATGAAATGTTATTGTTGAAAGGAATTGAATAGACCCATCAAGAGTTCCGCGCTGCTGCTCAATGCGCATGCTCAGGGGATTAAAAAGTGGGATAATGTTTTGTATAATATGCAATTTTTCAGTATATTTGATTCAGAATTCGCTTAACGGTACGCGATCTTGAATATTTAGTGAAAATTGTACTTGACAAGATACAACTAAAATATAGCATATTTTACAAATTTTATCCCACTTTTTAATCCCCTGGGCATGCGCATTTAGCAGCAGCGCGGAACTCTTGATGCGTGTATGGTACTGTATTTCTATGTATTTCAAAGTAGCACAAACAACGGCAAAAGTATAAGAAGGAACATCAACATCAGGAGTTTCTTCAGTGTCATGTTTATAATTTTAACGCTCGAAAAACATATAATCAAAATAGTATTTTTCTGCATTTCTACCGTGTGCAATTGCATTTGAGTATTGCATCTTACCTCGTGGTTTATGTTCCTGCGAAATTTTGGTCCAATACAGTCTTTAAAAATCTGAAAAGAAACAAATATATGAATTGCAGTTTATTCTGGCATGCCACGTTGAAGCTCATTAATGATACGCAAGTTAGAAGAAAACGAGATAATGAAGAAAAACCCCCAGAAGAGCTGGTTGAAGACATTTTCAAAAGGACCAGGGGATTCAAGAAATTCAGTTTTTTTAAAACACAAATTCAAACTTTAGATAAATAATAAGATATGACCTACAAGAATATGTAGGGTCAGAGGAGCGAAACTTTATCCAAGTTCGCATGAGTTTGGCTTTAAGCCCATGTAAGAGAATGGTTGACTCGAATACAGAACCGTTTTCCTCCCACGAGGCACAATTTGAAGCTAAAAACCTAACGAAAATACTTAAAAATATTGGGAGATATAAAAATGTAGCCATGAACTCTAAACAAGTCTTTCTATTTAATTTTAAAAGAAAATTTTTAACTAAGGCCGCTCTCTAAATGCTTCCATGTTCTACCCTCTTAAGCACAAATCAGAGATAAGAAAAGCCTGTTTTAACAAAATTCTCTTTAATATTGGATAAGTCTAGTATACTCAAGTAGAGTAACTCCTAAATGTTATTCATAGAATGATGAGGAATAAATTGATTGATTGATTGATGTTCGGTCGTTTCCTCGACTAACACGCGTGCTTTCGAGTCCTAAAATTGCCCAAAAAATTGAGAATTTGTATCAAAAATACAACAGCCACCCAACTACCACTATATTTCTAATTTCAGTCTTTTTTAGGAGTTTCTTTGCAATGTTGTACAAATAATATAAGTATTTTCTGTGCATCTATAAAATCATGTCTTACCTCTTCCAAGTCTTCGCAGCTTATGGATAAGTTTGAATGTGGCGCGTTCAGTTAACCATTTACATTCTAGCAAGAATGTTGAGACAAAAGGGGAGTTATGAACTAAGTATACCATTAGACCTGCTTCTTCCTTATTGGACGAAAGTGAAAATGAATCAAATGATCTATTGTTTAATTTGTGGGGTGGTTTTAATCATCCAATAAAAATGTACGTCTTTACGTGCGGGTAGTCACAATACGTTCAGCTGACCAATCACAGTCCGTTGTGACTTTTTATGGCCGGCCCCTTGTTCAAGCATATTTTCTACCCACAGGTAGCCCAAGCATAGAGTTTGTGATGCGTTAATGCGTCTGAAAGTCCATTTGACCTGTCCCCTCCCCACTAAGTGTATGTTTTGTATTTTTTTAATGATTTTTTGCTGATTTATTTTTTTAGAAAGTTTATTCAAAAACGTTAAATAATTTATTATAAGTCTTTCTGAAAGCATATTTTCATACTATGTAAAATTTGAATAGAACACTGACGGAAGCTAATGACGTGACAGCCCACTAACTATACGCTTGGGCTACCTGTGTCTTACCTGAAAACTGATGACGATTGAATCCTATACATTTTAGTCTCAGAAAAATACAAAACTATTAATGAGAGTGATAGCCATCTGTGGTTATAAAAAACAACTTGAGAAATAATTTTCAAAACAGAGTGAAGGGCCGTAGGTTTTGATCAACGATGTTTTGCAAGATTTGTCTCATTACCAGGGGGTAAATACTGCCCACCCCACCCCCTCCCTACCCCCAGTGCAATCATCCATGTACATTTTCAGAGTGTAGACAATAAGAATTTCCAAAAAAAGAGCACAAACCCGTCCCTTAGGCAAACATGATTTTCTCTTAGGGGTTATAATCGATAACATAACAATCAAGTTCTACCCCTTCAGGGACTGCGGAGCATTGGGGCTGGGGGGCTATAGCCCCCAATAATAAGAGCATGACCCCAAACCCCCTAGGTCTTCCAATATTTGGTGTTCGTTAGCCCCCAGAATTAAAATTACGCTCCGCAGTCCCTGCCCTTCCCCCACGGGAGTCTAATAAATCGCGAAAACGTTGTGGCATCTTATCGTACACCAACACAGTATAACACACACAAGTCGTCTGTTGTCATTCATTAATTATAACATTACATCACTGATGTATGTCGTGGCATCTTATCCTACACCAACACAGTATAACACACACAAGTCGTCTGTTGTCAATCATTAACATTAAATCACTGATGTATGTTGTGGCATCTTATCCTACACCAACACAGTATAACACACACAAGTCGTCTGTTGTCAATCATTAACATTACATCACTGATGTATGTTGTGGCATATTATCCTACACCAACACAGTATAACACAGTATGGATAAAAAGTTAAATTTTACACCGTAAAAAATAAGAGAGATCACTTAAAAACTTTTTAGCCATACTGTTTTATTAGAAACATCGACGCAGCTCACACTAGCTTACCGCTAGTTATCATCACAGTATAACACTCACGAGTCGTCTGTTGTCAATCATTAACAGTAAATCACTGATGTATGTTGTGGCATCTTATCCTACACCAACACAGCATAACACACACAAGTCGTCTGTTGTCAATCATTAACAGTAAATCACTGATGTATGTTGTGGCATCTTATCCTACACCAACACAGTATAACACACACAAGTCGTCTGTTGTCAATCATTAACAGTAAATCACTGATGTATGTTGTGGCATCTTATCCTACACCAACACAGTATAACACACACGAGTCTTCTGTTGTCAATCATTTATTTTGACATTAAATCACTGATGTATATTCACAAGTGACACTGAAAAAAAGCTGGTTTGGGAAAAAAATGTCCATGTAAACAAGCTGTGACGTTATAGTGAAATAAACAATAGACCCCTTGCAGCATGTTACAATGCAGCTCAATTTGTACTCCGACATGCTGCCAGGGATCTATTGCACTAAGCATCTTCAAATGTTTTGTTGAAACACATTCCTATATATCTGAGTCTAGATAACTGGTTATCAGTAGCATTACGTTCAAATTCAATTATCATAGATCTCTATGACTTCATTTACAGATGATTGAATAAATTCCAAATCATGTTTATCCTGCAAAATCTATGTAGTACACTTAGTACTGTACGCTCAAGCGAGTGTAGCTTGTGAGTTGAGAACACGTTCAGGGCCGTAGCACCCAAAGGGGCCAGGTGGGGGGGGGGGGGGGGGGGGCATTTAACCCAGTTTTCCCCAGAAAAGTAAAGCAACTATGAAATCAAATTTTCATTTTTCGTAGTCATGCTTTTGCTATTTCTGAACCTTGCCATTTGAGTCCTAGCCAAAAATCCATGATTTCTTGAGATATTTCTTAATTCTCGATTCCTTACTCCCACAGACCATAAACCTCTGAAATTCTTCAGACGTCATCTTCAAAATTTTTCGTTATCTCAAAGCCTTTGCAGTGGAACATTTTGATAGAACTGAACATGATAGACTTGGTGTACTGGGGCAAACTGTAGAAGGTAAAAATGAAACAGAATTGTTAAAATGATGTTGCGTGTTTGTGAATTTCTGAAACATACAGGCATCAGAAAGGAACAACTGTATTACTACAGCTACTCTTAGACTTTGACTGCCTTTTTAAACACAAGGGTGATTTATTTTTGTTGTAGGGTGTGGCAGTTGGGAGAGACATGACCTAAACTTCATGTGGTCATCTAACCATGTGCATTTGTAGACGTATTTACAAGGGCAAAACCCTCTCGGTTATTTCGAGACCCCGAATGTTGGTCCGGCAAGGACTCAAATCACAGCCTTACACACCAAGCAAGAAACAGAAAAAACTAAGTGGTGGTTAACCTAATCAGAATTTAAAAATGAAACTATAAAACTGGCAACAGTATTGTCATGTATGAAATACAAGATACACATTGTCAACAGGTAACAGTATTGTCATGTATGAAATACAAGAAACACATTGTCATCAGGCAACAGTATTGTCATGTATGAAATACAAGAAACACATTGTCATTAGGCAACAGTATTGTCATGTATGAAATACAAGAAACACATTGTCATTAGGCAACAGTATTGTCAGGTATGAAATACAAGATACACATTGTTATCAGGCAACAGTATTGTTATGTATGAAATACAAGATACACATTGTCATCAGGCGACAGTATTGTCATGTATGAAATACAAGAAACACATTGTCAACAGGCAACAGTATTGTCAAGTATGAAATACAAGATACACATTGTCAACAGGCAACGGTATTGTCAAGTATGAAATACAAGAAACACATTGTCATCAGGCAACAGTATTGTCATGTATGAAACACAAGATACACATTGTCATCAGGCAACAGTATTGTCATGTATTAAAAGCAAGATACACATTCTCATCAGGCAACAGTATTGTCATGTATGAAATACAAGATACACATTGTCATCAGCCAACAGTATTGTCAGGTATGAAAAACAAGATACTCATTGTCATCAGGCAACAGTATTGTCATGTATGAAATACAAGATACACATTGTTATCAGGCAACAGTATTGTTATGTATGAAATACAAGATACACATTGTCATCAGGCGACAGTATTGTCGTGTATGAAATACAAGAAACACATTGTCATTAGGCAACAGTATTTTCATGTATGAAATACAACATACACATTGTCATCAGCCAACAGTATTGTCATGTATGAAAAACAAGAAAAACATTGTCATCAGGCTAAAGTATTGTCATGTATCAAATACAAGATGCACTTCGTCATGAGGAAAAGTATTGTCATGTATGAAATACAAGATACACATTGTCATCAGCCAACAGTGTTGTCAAGTATGAAATACAAGATACACATTGTCAACAGCCAACAGGTTTCCGATGTATGAAAAAAGAGATACCAATGTAATCAGCCAACAGTATTGTCATGTATGAAATACAAGCTACACATTGTCATCAGGCAACAGTATTGTCATGTATGAAATACAAGAT
Organism: Anthopleura sola; assembly: GCA_023349425.1. NCBI lineage: Eukaryota > Metazoa > Cnidaria > Anthozoa > Actiniaria > Actiniidae > Anthopleura > Anthopleura sola. The sequence continues at coordinate 39,130 of JALHLI010000024.1, forward strand.
ACACATTGTCAACAGGCAACGGTATTGTCAAGTATGAAATAAAAGAAACACATTGTCATCAGGCAACAGTATTGTCATGTATGAAACACAAGATATGCATTGTCATCAGGCAACAGTATTGTCATGTATTAAAAGCAAGATACACATTCTCATCAGGCAATAGTATTGTCATGTATAAAATACAAGAAACACATTGTCATCAGGCAACGGTATTGTCATGTATGAAATACAACATACACATTGTTATCAGGCAACAGTATTGTTATGTATGAAATACAAGATACACATTGTCATCAGGCGACAGTATTGTCATGTATAAAATACAAGATACACATTGTCATCAGCCAACAGTATTGTCAAGTATGAAATACAAGATACACATTGTCAACAGCCAACAGTATTGTCAAGTATGAAATACAAGATACACATTGTCAACAGCCAACAGGTTTCCCATGTATGAAAAAAGAGATACCAATGTAATCAGCCAACAGTATTGTCATGTATGAAATACAAGCTACACATTGTCATTAGCCAACAGTATTGTCATGTATGAAATACAAGATACACATTGTCATCAGCCAACAGTATTGTCAAGTATGAAATACAAGATACACATTGTCAACAGCCAACAGGTTTCCCATGTATGAAAAAAGAGATACCAATGTAATCAGCCAACAGTATTGTCATGTATGAAATACAAGCTACACATTGTCATCAGGCAACAGTATTGTCATGTATGAAGCACAAGATACACATTGTCAACACTATTCATTGTCATCAGGCAACAGTATTGTCATGTATGAAACACAAGATACACATTGTCAACAGTCAACAGTATTGTCACGTATGAAGCACAAGATACACATTGTCAACAGTATTCATTGTCATCAGGCAACAGTATTGTCATATATTAAAAGCAAGATACACATTCTCATCAGGCAACAGTATTGTCATGTATGAAATACAAGAAACACATTGTCATCAGGCAACGGTATTGTCATGTATGAAATACAAGAAACACTTTGTCATCAGGCAACAGTATTGTCATGTATGAAATACAAGAAACACATTGTCATTAGGCAACAGTATTGTCAGGTATGAAATACAAGATACACATTGTTATCAGGCAACAGTATTGTTATGTATGAAATACAAGATACACATTGTCAACAGTCAACAGTATTGTCATGTATGAAATACAAGAAACACATTGTCAACAGGCAACAGTATTGTCATGTATGAAGCACAAGATACACATTGTCAACAGTATTCATTGTCATCAGGCAACAGTATTGTCATGTATGAAACACAAGATACACATTGTCAACAGTCAACAGTATTGTCATGTATGAAACACAAGATACACATTGTCAACAGTATTCATTGTCATCAGGCAACTGTATTGTCATGTATGAAACACAAGTTACCCATTGTCAACAGTCAACCGTATTGTCATGTATGAAACACAAGATACACATTGTCAACAGTATTCATTGTCATCAGGCAACTGTATTGTCATGTATGAAACACAAGATACACATTGTCAACAGTCAACAGTATTGTCATGTATGAAATACAAGAAACACATTGTCATTAGGCAACAGTATTGTCAGGTATGAAATACAAGATACACATTGTTATCAGGCAACAGTATTGTTATGTATGAAATACAAGATACACATTGTCATCAGGCGACAGTATTGTCATGTATGAAATACAAAAAACACATTGTCATTAGGCAACAGTATTGTCATGTATGAAATACAAGATACACATTGTCATCAGCCAACAGTATTGTCATGTATGAAATACAAGATACACATTTTCATCAGGCAACAGTATTGTCATGTATGAAAAACAAGATACTCATTGTCATCAGGCAACAGTATTGTCATGTATGAAATACAAGATACACATTGTTATCAGGCAATAGTATTGTTATGTATGAAATACAAGATAAACATTCTCATCAGGCAACAGTATTGTCATGTATGAAATACAAGAAACACATTGTCATCAGGCAACAGCATTGTCATGTATGAAACACAAGATACACATTGTCAACAGTCAACAGTATTGTCACGTATGAAGCACAAGATACACATTGTCAACAGTATTCATTGTCATCAGGCAACAGTATTGTCATATATTAAAAGCAAGATACACATTCTCATCAGGCAACAGTATTGTCATGTATGAAATACAAGATACACATTGTCATCAGGCAACAGTATTGTCATGTATGAAATACAAGAAACACATTGTCATCAGGCAACTGTATTGTCATGTATGAAACACAAGATACACATTGTCAACAGCCAACAGTATTGTTATGTATGAAATACAAGATACACATTGTCATCAGGCAACAATATTGTCACTTATGAAGCACAAGATACACATTGTCAACAGTATTCATTGTCATCAGGCAACAGTATTGTCATGTATGAAACACAAGATACACATTGTCAACAGTCAACAGTATTGTCATGTATGAAACACAAGATACACATTGTCAACAGTATTCATTGTCATCAGGCAACTGTATTGTCATGTATGAAACACAAGTTACCCATTGTCAACAGTCAACCGTATTGTCATGTATGAAACACAAGATACACATTGTCAACAGTATTCATTGTCATCAGGCAACTGTATTGTCATGTATGAAACACAAGATACACATTGTCAACAGTCAACAGTATTGTCATGTATGAAATACAAGAAACACATTGTCATTAGGCAACAGTATTGTCAGGTATGAAATACAAGATACACATTGTTATCAGGCAACAGTATTGTTATGTATGAAATACAAGATACACATTGTCATCAGGCGACAGTATTGTCATGTATGAAATACAAAAAACACATTGTCATTAGGCAACAGTATTGTCATGTATGAAATACAAGATACACATTGTCATCAGCCAACAGTATTGTCATGTATGAAACACAAGATAAACATTGTCATCAGGCTAAAGTATTGTCATGTATCAAATACAAGATGCACTTCGTCATAAGGAAAAGTATTGTCATGTATTGGCATTGTCATCAGCGAACAGTATTGTCATATATTAAATACAAGATACACATTGTCATCAGGCAACAGTATTGTCATGTATGAAATACAAGATACACATTTTCATCAGTCAACAGGCGTGTAATGTATGAAATACAAGCTACACATTGTCATCAGGCAACAGAATTGTCATGTATGAAGCACAAGATACACATTGTCAACAGTCATCAGTATTGTCATGTATGAAACACAAGATACACATGGTCAACAGTCAACAGTATTGTCATGTATGAAACACAAGATACACATTGTCAACAGTATTCATTGTCATCAGGCAACTGTATTGTCATGTATGAAACACAAGATACACATTGTCAACAGCCAACCGTATTGTCATGTATAAAATACAAGATACACATTGTCATCAGGCAACAATATTGTCACTTATGTAATACAAGATAAACATTGTCATCAGGCAACAGTATCATCATGTATGAAATACAAGATACACATTGTTATCAGGGAACAGTATTGTTATGTATGAAATACAAGATACACATTGTCATCAGGCGACAGTATTGTCATGTATGAAATACAAGATACACATTTTCATCAGGCAACAGTATTGTCATGTATGAAAAACAAGATACTCATTGTCATCAGGCAACAGTATTGTCATGTATGAAATACAAGATACACATTGTTATCAGGCAATAGTATTGTTATGTATGAAATACAAGATACACATTGTCATCAGGCGACAGTATTGTCATGTATGAAATACAAGAAACACATTGTCAACAGGCAACAGTATTGTCAAGTATGAAATACAAGATACACATTGTCATCAGGCAACGGTATTGTCAAGTATGAAATACAAGAAACACATTGTCATCAGGCAACAGTATTGTCATGTATGAAACACAAGATATGCATTGTCATCAGGCAACAGTATTGTCATGTATTAAAAGCAAGATACACATTCTCATCAGGCAACAGTATTGTCATGTATGAAATACAAGAAACACATTGTCATCAGGCAACAGTATTGTCATGTATGAAATACAAGAAACACATTGTCATTAGGCAACAGTATTGTCAGGTATGAAATACAACATACACATTGTTATCAGGCAACAGTATTGTTATGTATGAAATACAAGATACACATTGTCATCAGGCGACAGTATTGTCATGTATGAAATACAAGATACACATTGTCATCAGCCAACAGTATTGTCAAGTATGAAATACAAGATACACATTGTCAACAGCCAACAGTATTGTCAAGTATGAAATACAAGATACACATTGTCAACAGCCAACAGGTTTCCCATGTATGAAAAAAGAGATACCAATGTAATCAGCCAACAGTATTGTCATGTATGAAATACAAGATACACATTGTCAACAGGCAATGGTATTGTCATGTATGAAAAACAAGATACACATTGTCATCAGGCAACAGTATTGTCAAGTATGAAATACAAGAAACACATTGTCATCAGGCAACAGTATTGTCATGTATGAAAAACAAGATACTCATTGTCAACAGTCAACAGTATTGTCACGTATGAAGCACAAGATACACACTGTCAACAGTATTAATTGTCATCAGCCAACAGTATTGTCATGTATGAAATACAAGATACTCATAATGATTGTCATCAGGCGACAGTATTGTTATGTATGAAATGTATATGTATGTATAACAACCAATTACAACACCTGGTGCCCTCATTATAAATCAATAACTAAACTTAAGGTATTTTCTGACAAGGAAATTGTGACACAAGTTGCAAGGAACATTAACAGCACCTTCAACTTACAATTATACAAGTGAATTAAATATTTTTACCATAATCTGATCCTGCATGGCAGCAAGTCTTAAGTTCTGTAGATCTCTGTTTATGAGAGGTTTATTGTGAATATTTTGAGCCTGAAGAAAGAATTTAAACAATTAACACATGATTATAGACCATAAAGCAGTTTATTTTATCATAATCATACAATATTTGAATGTTTTTTCAACGTTATAATGCCTTAGCTTTTCAATGCCATATCAAGAAGCAATAACCAAACATAGGAACAAAAGTCCAGAGTGTGGCATGTCGTCTTGAGCCAAAAAAGATAAAGCCTACCTCACAAAATATAATTGGCTGACAGGGGATCTTGGGTGTTGTTCTTGCATATTCCACCCCTTGAAGAAAGAATCTTATTCCCAAGTGAAAGACATGAAACTGATCTTAAAATTATGGCAAATAATTACACCCAAGTCAAAGAAGTCACTGACCCTAGCTATAAACATACCCTGGTAGCATATTTTAGGGAATTCAGGTTTTCTCCAAAATCTTGTTCAGCGGGACTGAGACAAATAGTGATCATGACTGTCCTTGCATTACCACCAAGTGAGTGTTTAAGCAAGCCAAGCGAGTTACTTGCAGGATCTACATAAAATTGAATAGAAAAAAAAAAAGAATCTGGTCACCAATCACACCCAGCAAAAACCTTCAAATTGTACCCTGGAATTTAGGCCACCCTAATGATTCTATTTGATTCCCAGAAACCTCTTCCCAATATGCTGGGGTCTCAGGTTGGATTCATTGACTCGGTGTCACATGTGAATAGAGTTTACTAGATAGGTCTTTTCCTTGATTCAAGGGTTTTACTCCAGGTTCCCTGGTTTACTCCCTCCAAAAAACCTAACTTGCTAAATTCCAATTCAGTCTTGAGAGTTAGGCTAGATGTCTTCAGCGCAGAGGTTGTTTCAGGGTTCTATCTGTGAGTTAGCCCTGCCCTGACTTAGATCAGCCCAGAGGTTGTTTCAGGGTTTGATCTGTGAGTTAGCCGTGCCTTGACTTAGATAAGCCAAGAGGTTGTTTCAGGGTTCTATCTGTGAGTTAGCCCTGCCTTGACTTAGATCAGCCCAGAGGTTGTTTCAGGGTTTGATCTGTGAGTTAGCCATGCCTTGACTTAGATCATACAAGAGGTTGTTTCAGGGTTTGATCTGTGAGTTAGCCGTGCCTTGACTTAGATAAGCCAAGAGGTTGTTTCAGGGTTCTATCTATGAGTTAGCCCTGCCCTGACTTAGATCAGCCCAGAGGTTGTTTCAGGGTTTGATCTGTGAGTTAGCCATGCCTTAACTTAGATCAGCCCAGAGGTTGTTTAAGGATGATCTGTGAGTTAGCCATGCCTTGACTTAGATCATACAAGAGGTTGTTTCAGGGTTTGATCTGTGAGTTAGCCATGCCTTGAATTAGATCAGCCCAGAGGTTGTTTTATGGTTTGATCTGTGAGTCAGCCATGCCCTGATAGTGAAGGTAGCAACTTCGTGTTTTTAGTATTACCTTTTTTCTGTGGTCTGATAATGCACTTATGACATTTCCTAGAGACAGCAGTCCACTATTAATCTGCACAGATTCTTTGAACCTCTCTCCAACATTGGGCCTGTTCTATCAGCTCGTACTGAACCAGCCAGGTCAACAAAATGAAACTTAGCATACTTGTAGTCACTATATATATATAATCTGAAAATCAACAGCAGAAAACTCATAAGATCAAACACATCATACTTAAATAACTTTAGTTTCTTCAAACTTCAAGGAAGCATACATACAGTAATCAATAGATGGAGATCATTCCCTTCTATTAACTATGAAGGAAGGAGTTAATGCACAAATCATGTACTATTTGTATGCAAAAATAGAACAATACATTTACTAACAATACAACACAATACGATACGATGCAATACGATGCAATGCAATGCAACACTAACAATACAATACGATGCAATGCGACGCAATGCAATGCAATACAATGCAAAACAATACAATAACAATGCAATGCAATGGAAAGCAATACAACAATACAATACAATAACAATGCAATGCAATGCAATGCAATGCAATGCAATGCAATGCAATGCAATGCAATGCAATGCAATGCAATGCAATGCAATGCAATATAATACAAAAGCAATGCAATGCAATGCAATGCAATGCAAAACAGTCTATATTTCATGAGGGTATGGAATTTGGTACTTCACCAGTCAAATACAGTTTTGAACAGAGATATTGACTGGTCATATTTGAAAATACTTTATTTGGTAATGCAGGTTAATTTTCAGGCACCCAAGGGCAAAGTGTATGAAAATCAGCAGTTAACAACGGTTAGGTCACCAACTTAATTGTGATAAATAAATAAATGATTTTAGTGAAATGCTATATAAAGCTAAAATATTGAGGCTATCAACTTATTAACTTATTAACTTAATGAAAATTACCATTGGTTATTCATTTATTATTTTTGACTATCCAAAAATCTGCAAGACCAGTCAAAAATGTATTTGGCCAGACATCTTTCAATTAATCATGACCAGCCCTTATTTTGAGCCCTGGGTATACATACATGTGGACCAAATGCATTATGATGACGTCTACATAATCATAACAAATTCTCATAATATTATCTCGAATTCTCCCAAACTAATCACATTCCTAATATGTCCCAGGATGCACTTGACTTGCATGTGTTGACAAGGGTTTCCTTCATATTGATTGACACCCAACACAATTGACACCCATGGTGCAGTAAGGCACGAGTATTAACACCATGGTTAGAACAAAAAACAATATTTAAAAAAGCAAATTACAAAAATGGGGAGAGAAAGCATCGTGATGTCTGTTTTTACCAATATCCTGATCCTCTTCATCTGTATAGTAGTTGGTTGGTTTGCTTCAAACATATGGTTGTCATCAATGTCAGCAATTGGCTTTTGACCTGAAAACATCAGAATAACATTAATTTTAGCATCAAAGCTATATGCTATGTCTATCATATACAAAGAGTGGAATATCACACATTTTCTAGTAGGTACCCAGTTATATCACACATTTTCTAAGAAAATATAAGTGACAAGTACATGGGATCCTTTGAAAATATCACAATACCTAATTCATGTCAATTAATAATGTGAATATAGCATGAGATCTACTGGATGCTACATTCATGTCTATTCATAATGTGAATATAGCATGAGATCTACTGGATGCTACATTCATGTCTATTCATAATGTGAATAGAGCATGAGATCTACTGGATGCTACATTCATGTCTATTCATAATGTGAATATAGCATGAGATCTACTGGATGCTACTTTCATGTCTATTCATAATGTGAATAGAGCATGAGATCTACTGGATGCTACATTCATGTCTAGTATTCATCATGTGAATATAGCATGAGATCTACTGGATGCTACATTCATGTCTATTCATAATGTGAATATAGCATGAGATCTACTGGATGCTACATTCATGTCAATTCATAATGTGAATAGATGTACAGGACCCGAACTGATCCCGGGACCCGAACTGATCCCAGAACCCGAACTGATCCCCAAAACTGTTGTTATTGTACCTGAACTGATCTCGGATCCGAACTGATCCCAAGGTAGGACCCGAACTGATCCCCGCGTATTCTACGGAATGGACTCAAGAAAACTAGAATTTGTGAAAGTCATATTTATTGATTGTTTATTATTAACTCTGCTTTTATATATATCGAAGATAATTGATAAATTACAAGGTAAAAAAATAGTCTAAGGCTGGAAAAGTGTAACTAGGAATCTAATAAAAATTTATCCGGCCCTTATTAATAGCTAACCAACTCAAAAAACGTTGTAAGCTAAAAACAAAGTCTAAACACAAACTAATCGCGGAACGCACGAGCTAAGAGTTGCAACACATATAACCACGTTGTTTCAGTTCTTAGAAAAATCAAGAAGTTAATGTTTCACATCATAGATTTACATTTAAAACATTTAAAAAAAAGATTCCTTGATCAACGAATTTACGCATGTTATCACTTATCGTAAACAAATAAAGTTTTTTCTTTGCAGTGAAAAGTTTTAGTATAAAATGTTGTTTATCGGATTTCCAACTGATCTAAAGTTAATTGTTATTACATATCAAATAAATGATTTTTACATCAGTCAACTAGAACATGCAATTGTTATTTAATTAAATGATTTATATTAATCAATAAATATGACTTTCACAAATTCTAGTTTTCTTGAGTCCATTCCGTAGAATACGCGGGGATCAGTTCGGGTCCTACCTTGGGATCAGTTCGGGTCCGAGATCAGTTCAGGTACAATAACAACAGTTTTGGGGATCAGTTCGGGTCCTGGGATCAGTTCGGGTCCCGGGATCAGTTCGGGTCCTGTACATAGAGCATGAGATCTACCGGATGCTACATTCATGTCTATTCATAATGTGAATATAGCATGAGATCTACTGGATGCTACATTCATGTCTATTCATAATGTGAATATAGCATGAGATCTACTGGATGCTACATTCATGTCAATTCATAATGTGAATAGAGCATGAGATCTACTGGATGCTACATTCATGTCTATTCATAATGTGAATATAGCATGAGATCTACTGGATGCTACATTCATGTCTATTCATAATGTTAATATAGCATGAGATCTACTGGATGCTACATTCATGTCAATTCATAATGTGAATATAGCATGAGATCTACTGGATGCTACATTCATGTCTATTCATAATGTGAATATAGCATGAGATCTACTGGATGCTACATTCATGTCTATTCATAATGTGAATAGAGCATGAGATCTACTGGATGCTACATTCATGTCTATTCATAATGTGAATATAGCATGAGATCTAGTGGATGCTACATTCATGTCTATTCATAATGTGAATATAGCATGAGATCTACTGGATGCTACTTTCATGTCTATTCCTAATGTGAATAGAGCATGAGATCTACTGGATGCTACATTCATGTCTAATATTCATCATGTGAATATAGCATGAGATCTACTGGATGCTACATTCATGTCTATTCATAATGTGAATATAGCATGAGATCTACTGGATGCTACATTCATGTCTATTCATAATGTGAATATAGCATGAGATCTACTGGATGCTACATTCATGTCTATTCATAATGTGAATAGAGCATGAGATCTACTGGATGCTACATTCATGTCTATTCATAATGTGAATAGAGCATGAGATCTACTGGATGCTACATTCGTGTCTATTCATAATAAAAATAGAGCATGAGATCTACTGGATGCTACATTCATGTCTATTCATAATGTGAATATAGCATGAGATCTACTGGATGCTACATTCATGTCTATTCATAATGTGAATATAGCATGAGATCTACTGGATGGTGAGGAACAATCGCTGGACCCTTCATATGGACCCCCTTTAATGGACCTTGTATTTTGATTAGCAACACAATATAATCGTTTTTATAAAGTAATTATGTAGCATATATATCTGGGTATGTTCATTGGCAAAAATTACAAATTATTGTCAGAAAACACAAAGTCATGTAAGGAAGTCATGCCATGGAAAATTAGCAAATTGATCATTTCCACCATAATCTACGTACAAGTAATGTCACACAGACTATAAAATGTGAATACAAGAAGTGACGATAACATGACATTCTTTTGGCTTTGGATATTTACATACTGAATATTTTGAGCACTAGCTGTCCAGTGTTTAAATGTTTTATAAATACTAGTATGCAATGGTTTTGAGTGGGGTACCATGAAATACCCACAAGGCACTTGACATATGATTTTCAAGTACACAAACAAGCCTTCACTGGCAACAAATGACAGCTGAGATATTCCATTAAATTGAAACAAACTGATATGAACTAATATATATATACATATATACATATATACTTATAATAATACACATTAAAAAAATTCACATCTATATATAATAATTACTACATTTCTATCTATATAATTATTTATCAATTTGGTTTCGTAAATAGCTTGTATATACATATACAAATTTCAAATATGTAATTTTCTATTTCAACAGCAATCTATTTATAATTAATATCTAAAATTTATTTATATATATTTGTAAAAATATCTTTAGTTTTAGAGGTGCAAATAAATCTGTCTGTCTGTCTGTCTGTCCATGGCGTTTCATGATCAGGAGTTAGCATTTCATAAAGTTCTATTTTATATCACACCATTCAATACCTGGATATTTATTAAAACAATAGGTATACATACTAACGTACTTGTGATGTTGATGGGTTGAATACAAAATCAAAGGTGAAACCTCTATCTTTTCCAAGGACCAACTGTGGTTTGTTTGGCACACAATACAGTACACACACTGCGCAACATTATGCACCTTCTCTTGACCAATCAAAGGACGGACCTAAAGAAATGAGATTATGGCAGTGTTTAATAATCTGGGTTAAAAATAAGGGCTGGCCATTACCCATAGATAGTTGTGTTAGTTATGTAATTTGAAACATTTTAGTACACAAAAGAAAAGGTAGCAACCCCCCCCCCCCCCCCCCCAGCAGATATACAGTGTATGTCTCAAATGTTGCATGGTCCGGCCTAAGCTTGATTGTAACAAATGAGCTCTACAGTAAATAGTTAACTACTATAAGGTGCAGTATGTGATCTACAATGACCTAAAATGATGTACAATATGAGCTATGATCTAAAATATGAGCTACATATACAAAATAAGCAAGATTTGCCTGGCCATGGGGGGACTCCCGTATGTAGACGGGTGGGTTATTTTGATATTTGCAGAAATTACACCTTTTGCTGTTCATTAACAGAAAATGGGCATTCATTTGTGCCAATAATTGTATCAATAATGCTTATGCACTTTCATCCATGCCACAAGTAACATCATTAGCGCGCATCAACTTGCAATAACAATATTTGAATATGTGTGGACATTCATGAGTATCAAACGGACAATCAATAGCGCAATTGTACATTCATTTGCGTGGAATGTATTTTCTTGTGCGAGCAATTAAAATTCAATAGCACGAATCAACAAACAGTAGCGTTTATTGACAATCATTCAACCAAAATTGAACATTCATTAGTGCTATTAGCATAGCCATTGACAATCTATAACGCGTTTGGACATGCAATCATGAACATCAATGTAACATTCTTTAGTGTGGATTGACAAACATTTGCATGATTCAAATAATCAATAAGAGAAAAGAATCGATCATTAGCGTTAGTCTTTTTTATTCCTTTAATTAAAGGTGTCTCAAAAAATATTCAATTACGATAATCAATACAAAGAGATAAAGTTATCCTTGAATTTGTTCTCTGTTAATACAACGTGGTAAATATGTCTGCATGAAATGAAACCATTGACCACATTTAGCTACAGTGATCGTTCCAATGTTCAATGCAATGCTTACAAAAGCAGCTGTGTACGTACGGTAATGGCCTAGAGCAATTCCTTGGTTTCTAGCTTGCTTCTGCTCTATCATTCATTTGTTGTTGGACCTCTGGACTGCTGATATCTGCTTTAATTGCTGCTTTTAAGGAGCTTATTGCCTGTTGCACGATGTTAAGGAATGGGCTGTAGGGCAGAATTTTTTTAGGATTGACTGTATTATTGTGGGCTGGTGCACCGTCATATATGAAAATGACATTTTCATCAGGATCAAGATTGAGTCTTGTTTGTGCAAGGAAGTAGTTAAACCTTTGAGTGTTCATCCCTCCGATAATGGAAGAGTGAAAAACAAGGCCACTGGTGGGTGAAATAGCGATTACGATAGTCACATTTCTTCCTCTTTGACCGCAGACTTGCCTGTATGCTCTCTCCCCTCTTCTTGCTCTCCCTTGGCTTCTAGCAGTCCAGATATTATAGCCGCATTCATCTATATAAACAGCATGGTTTACTACTGCGTGACCCATAAACCAGTTGGCATAGTCAAAACATTTCTGTATAACATCTGGCCGGTTTCTCTCTGCTGGGAGTGGTCTACTCAGTTTCAAACAAAACAGCATTCCGTCTAAAGTCATTGCAACAGTACGGTCATGGATTCTCAGTTTTGCCGGAAGGTTTATTTGATTTGGTTTATTTGTGCCAGTGTTGACAATTCTCATTTAAAATGTCATTGAGTCAGTCTTTCATATAGGATATTACATGGTCAAGTGGAGATACGAATTTTATCTTTGAGTGTTGATATCATCTCTCACGAGTGAGCATGCACAGTGAACGAGTGAAAAATAATATCAGCACGAGAAGATAAAATTTGTATCTCCAAGCGGCCATGTAATGTTCTGTTTATTATATGAAATCTTCAATGAAAAATAATGGAGAATTTGAGGCTTGCTGAGCAAAAAGTCAAAATTTGACACCACCAGTGTTGATATAAATCGTATCCCCACTGGCCACTGGTGGGAGTGGGGATATCAATTTTATCATTTTGATGTCACTCAATATCACACTCTATTGCACATGGTTTTGGCCTCCTCGTGGTCTTTCTGCTATTTTGCCTTCACGTACGTATCTTGCAAAGATACTCCTGGCTGTTGATCTATTAACACCAACCGCGTCTGCAACCATAAGATAGTCTTCGTTGACATCTTCAAATTATCTGATTATTCTTTCACGTAGCTCGAGAAGAATACGATTTCTTGGTGGCATTCTGTAAAAAAAATTCTGTTTCTGGAGCAAGTGAGTGAGTTTCTTTTATATCCTCTCGAGTATTGTTTTTTTCTTTTTTCGCACAAAGAATTGCATGAATCACATAAATTGTCTCTTGTTCTGTGTTCAGTGTTTAATTAAAGGAATAAAAAAGAAAAACGCTAATAATCGATTCTTTTCTCTTATTGATTATTTGAATCATGCAAATGTTTGTCAATCCACAATAAAGAATGTTACATTGATGTTCATAATTGTCCAAACACGTTATAGATTGTCGATGGCTATGCTATGTCGATTGCTATGCTATACTATACTTAAGGGAGCATTCATTTTTTAGGGGGGGGAGGGCGGAGGAATTAGGGGGGCTCATTATAAAAATACGTTGTTTTATTTAGTCGATTTCTGGGCGGGGGGGGGGGGGGGGGGGTGCTAGAAAATTTTTATATTTGGAAGTGGGGGGGTTATCGAAATATTCAATTCCTTACCATGGGGGCTAGCATTTTTTTTCTATTTGATTCCTCCAATTCCTCCGCCCCCCCCCCCCCTCCTAAAAAATGAATGCTCCCTAAAAGCAATAAGTGTTCTTTTGCGTGTAAAGATCTATTTTTAGCGCAAGTCTGCTAAGAATTAACGGACGGCATTTCATACACTCCTGTCGTTAGGAACCTACGTCCACCGTTACTACATGTAAACAATCAGGCGTTTTGAGATCTTTTTCAGCTTTCTTGAAACATTGTATTACATTTTTTGACTTTTTAACAGAATCTCGATTTTTTCCTAATTGTCGTGTGGATCATCTTAGCACATTGTACCTTATATATCAAAGTCCTTTAGTCAAAAGAACATCATTCTTACCCGTGCAGCAACTTTAATAGGTACTTCGGCCATGTTTTCAAGTTATAAACAAAAATACGATACCATCTTGAACTTTACAATTTATAGTAGAAGCCGCCATGTTGTTTTTTATGTGTACTATAGCGACAAGGCACGACGGAATTCCGAAGCTTCTTCGGCCGTAACGAACAATTATTGACTCGACACAGGAAGACCGCGACGTTTTAGGGAATTCTTAAAGACATTTTAAAAACGGATTTAAAGTGATCAGAATGTATTTGAAGTAAGACACTTAGGTTTGGGACAATATGTTCTTGCAAAATAAATTAGCAAAATGGAATGAACATCATAAGCGGAGGCAGATCCAGGATTTTGTTCAGGGAGGGGTGCAGGGCACAAAGTCAGCACAGAGGGAGGGGTGCAACCCTTAGAAACAAAGAAAGAAAACATTAGACAAAGTTGCTCGCGGAAGAGGGAGAAAGACTATTCCCTCCCTTAGATCCAACCCAGATAAGAAGATCCATCTTATCCAGCATGATTTAAAGATTTTCTTTTGAAACGGAAATTAGTAATTTCCTCCGTCGTTACTATTCAACAAGTAATTGTTTGTCTTGGGAACATATGTTGCGTTTATCTCAGTTTGCTTTCATATCGTGAACTCTTCTTATGCTTATGACGCATATAATGCCCTTCCTCGTAGTCTTAGAGAAATTGACTCACTCAAGGAATTTAAACTTAAGCTCAAACGCCATCTTAAGGTACTAGGACTGGCTCAGGGTGAAAAAAAAATCTGTAAATTTTTGTCGACTCCTAACTGCTTTGGGAGTAGCTGAATACGTTTTACATGGGTTTACTTCCATACTTCAATGCAATGTGGAATAAAATAGCGAGAAGGTTTGTATCCAAGGAAGCCATTTTGATTATGATAACGGTGAATACACATGATAACAGTGAATACAGTGAATACAGTGATTACACATGAATGCAGTGAATACACTAGATAACAGTGAATACCGTGAAAACACATGAATACAGTGATTACACATGAATACAGTGAATACACATGATTGCAGTGAATACACATGATAACAGTGAATACACATGATAACAGTGAATACTATGATAACAGTGAATACACATGATTGCAGTGAATACACATGATTGCGGTGAATACACATGAATACAGTGATTACACATGAATACAGTGAAAACACATGATTGCAGTGAATACACATGATAACAGTGAATACAGTGAATACACTAGATAACAGTGAATACAGTGATTGCAGTGAATACAGTGAATACAAATGAATACAGTGATTACACATGAATACAGTGATTGCACATGATAACAGTGATTACACATGATAACAGTGAATACACATGAATACAGTGATTACACATGAATACAGTGAATACACTAGATAACAGTGAATACAGTGAAAACACATGAATACAGTGATTACACATGATAACAGTGATTACACATGATAAAAGTGAATACACATGAATACAGTGATTACACATGAATACAGTGAATACACATGATAACAGTGAATACACATGAATACACTAGATAACAGTGAATACACATGATTGCAGTGAATATAGTGAATACACATGAATACAGTGAATACACATGATAACAGTGAATACACTAGATAACAGTGAATACACATGATTGCAGTGAATACACATGATAACAGTGAATACTATGATAACAATGATTACGCATGATAACAGTAATTACACATGATAACAGTGATTACACATGATAACAGTGAATACATGATAACAGTGAATACACATGATTGCAGTGAATACACATGATTGCGGTGAATACACATGAATACAGTGATTACACATGAATACAGTGATTACACATGAATACAGTGAATGCACATGATTGCAGTGAATACACATGATAACAGTGAATACACATGATAACAGTGAATACAGTGAATACAGTGAATACACTAGATAACAGTGAATACACTAGATAACAGTGAATACAGTGAATACAGTGAAAACACTAGACTAGTATGCTTATTACAAAGCAGTAGTATCATAGCATCACCAGGACATTATAATCAGGTATACATGAAGTACTTACCCGTTTTTTCTTGATGTTTACTTCCGGTTTACCTCGTTTTCGAGGCGACAGGGCGACTGTCTCTAGGGTCTCTAGGTATTTGATCAAACGTTTTGAGGACAAAATAATGGTAGAATATAAATCAAAGGTAAGCCAAACACAGATCTGCTTTCAAATTATAATCTATAACACTGTAATCGCACTGACATCATGTTGAGCTATTTCATGTCATTATTTCTGGGTGTAGATTACTAGAAGCTCGATACTCCTCCTGTATCGAATCGAAATCTTTATGGCCGATTTACACAGTACAACATTTGCTTACAGATGTCGCATGCAAACTTCTTAATCCACGCTTACAACACGAATTGCTTCGTGTAAATCAACACTACAACTTGCTCACAACTGTTGTGTACGACAAGAAAAAGTAGTAGCCCTTATGCTGTGTTATTAAGTCCATCAACGTTGTCTACCGAAAAGGATATTATTAAATAACACAAGAAATATCATGTGATACTCAAATGTGAATGCCAGCAATCATCATGCATGTAGAGTCTAATACTGTCATGAATTCTTTATTATACCAGGGAGCTCGAGGTGGCTCTCTGATTATACCGAGTATAAAGTCCGAGTAAACAGGTAATCATGTGACAGCTGGACAGTGATAATGACATTGACTGTATATATACAGTCAAACTAAGAAAACCATGAACACCTAAAATATGTCTGGAATGTTTATTTAGACCATTGCATGTAAAAAAGATATTTCCCACCACTATGAAAAGAGTTTGTATTGAATTCTTCTCTTGTGTATTTATTTATTGACTTATTTCTTTATTTTTATTTTATTTATTTAAAAACAAAATCAGTGATCAGTTTGGTAGAGTGTATTGATCTAAACAATTTCACTGCCTCCCCCTTCCCCTCATCAATGAAAAAGGACCCTTGCAGCACTTTGAAATGCAACTTAATTTGGAGGACAAAACAATAGGTTTTCAATTTTCAGGAGATTGAAATAGCAGATATCAGGTCAGGTATTTGTTAATCTGATAGATTATACATAGACACTGAGTCAGACCCAAATCAACACGAATTAAAATATTGTTTGAATGGAGTGGAGTTAAACTCTGATATCTAGCTGCTATTTTTTTTCTTAGTCCTCCAAGATGAGCTGTTTCGATGTCAAATGCAAGGGTTCTATATTATGTAAGAACAGTTGATTCAGATAAGGTTTGCATATTTAGCAAGTGGTCATTAGTTATGGGGAGTTATGTAGTGGCAAACAAAGTTTTACTTCCTAATATAGAGGGTGAGGGTAGGTTGAAAAACAGCTTTAATTACCACACACAAATCAGAAAATAATTTTCCAAGAAATCAATGGCATACCAGTAAATCTTATATTAGTGTTTGCATATGGAAAAGACTGGCAGTTAATTACCTCCAATATTAATAAAACAAAACCTTTTTTTAAATATCTAGTTTTTAGGACCTAAAGCTTTTCATTGATCAGCTTTTAGCATAGATATGGTCAAGTAAGCAGTACTACCTTTGCCACTACAATCCTCTTTATACATCCCATCCAAACATATAGCTGGATCATGTCTTGACTAATTACATGTCAATGTATATTTGAATCATTAAACCATGTAGATTTCCAGGCCCAAATGGAGATAATGACTTTAGCTTTGCTCCTTTCCCAACAAATTAACTAATATTTTATAATCTCTTAATATTTTTATCAGCAGTGATGCATTCAAGCAGGAGTCTGGAGGTAATGCCATTATTTATTTTCATCTCACATACATTATTACCTTAATGAATCAAACTGATATCACATCTATGGTATTATGATCTCAATATGCAAAGTTTCCTAAACTCAGAGTCGTCAAATACTAATGGTGTTTTGTTTCTTTTAATAGCTGTTATTACGGATGCATGCAAATGAGATACGAATGAAAGGCAAATTAGACAACAAGCATTGTTTATAGCTAATCATTTTGACTATATAATGAGCATTCTCATTGGTTGATAGGTGCTCACGTGATACTAGTTAAATCTAACTCAAGTGCCCAAATTTTCTAAATTTTCTAAATTGACTTGTCTAAAATGATTAGCTATATAACAAAACGCTTAATGACTGATCCCTCGGGAAACCAGTTAGTTTTGTTTCCCTCGAATCTCAATGTTTCCCTCGGCGGACCTCGGGAAACATTGAGATTCTCGGGAAACAAAACTAACTGTTTCCCTCGGGACCAGTCATTAAGTGTATATTGTATCCACCCAATAGCCTCACTTGTATGATCCTTAAACACATTTGCATGCATCCATAATAACAACTATTTGGCAATTAGATAAAATTTGCTAAAATGACATAGGCATAGGGACTATTTGCATAGTATGAGGACTTTTTTACAATATTTTGCCATAAAATTGTACATTTTCTGAAAACTGAATAACACCCACTTTGACATCTGTGTGTAATATGATTAAAAAAAAACAAACATTGTTGAAACAAAAATCGAGTTACTTATCTCGAACCTGACAGTGTGAAACCTTAATTTCAAGTTATGCACTATTTCTGTAACTTGACTTAGAAGTTGACAAATTCAATTTTGAGTTAGTGTTGTAGGATTTTTTTTTGTTTGACTGCCACAGTTACACATTATTGTCTTCTCTTAAATTTTGATTGCTAATCCTCTCAATTTTAAAATGCGATCATGTACAGTATATAAGCCACAAGATCATAGCCTGATCAGTTGGCGCAGTGAGGGGGTGGGGGGTCAAGCCTTTTTTTTATGTATGATGTCAATGCCACTGGTGTAGAGAGGGGGCGACCATGTGCTTCCACTGCACCTTTGAACCTCAGAAATAGAAAGATTATTATACTTATTTGTCAGGAATAGTACGTTAGCTAGGTATTTTAACTACACAGCCTGTTAGTCCCTCAAAAGCGATTGACTGAGTATTGATGACTGGCTACAATGGACCCCTAAATGCTAGCTGGCTAAATTATGAATCATCATTCAGTGCCATACAGCTATTAACATGAAGGTTGTCTTGTGAATAGTGAATGCTGTACATGAATTGCTGTTTAGCCAACATTTTAAATACTTTACAATAGAACTACAGGCTGAGAGTTGTGTACATCACGTACAAGCAACAATTAATTAATATTCATGACATAAATTGTGGAGCACTTTTAATCCAATCTGTCAATCAGTGTAATACAATTAACAATTACAATATACAATTTCTCTTTCATGTGAGTTTCTTTTATTTATTTTTAAGAGTGTAACTTGAAAAAGTATTTTTGGGCTCTTAGGATCGAGTTATGGAAATAGCGCATAACTCGGAAAGAAGGTTTTGCTCGACTGTCGGGTACAAGGTTATGTAACTCAGATTTGATTTCAATGATATTTGTCATCTAGCTATCATGCACACAGATCTCAAAATGGGCGATGACTAAGCAAAATGGGTGTGTCTGAGGGCATAACTCAAAAAGAGTGTAACTCGAAGTGCGTAAATCGAAGGATACCCTATCTTGATTTGATTTAAACTCAACCTGCTTAAATTTATAAGTTGACAGAAATTTCGGGTCACTGTTAAATTAATATGAATTTTATCTAAGTGTATGGTATCTCATAATGACATTTTGTATCCAGACAAGTCATGGTGGTAATATATATGTGTGGTATCGGAAGCTCAAGCAAGGCAACTTTAATAAGAGAACTGTTGAAAACCAGAAAGCTTAGAAATGTACACCATATCCGAGATGTCCCAAGAAATGTTTTTGAAGAGCTAAATGTTGATTCAGGGGAAAGATTAGAAGATCACGGCTCGGTCTATGATAGCCTACAAGTCATTCTAGAAAACCAGTGCCTTTTGGAAAAGACCCATGATGACCATGGAGGGGATATCATATCTGACCATTGCGTATTAGACACCCTAGTTCTTGCTTCTATGAAGATATTAAACGAAGATGATGCAAATAGTCTTGTGCATGATAATCAAAGAATCATAGAAGAAGCTATACACAGATATAGGAAGTGCCTTCTGGTGCTGGAATCTCCTCTTCCTGATGTCACAGACGATGAAACCAGATTCAAGTTCTCGAAAGAAGAATTGGAAAACGGTGAAAGACTGTATATTGATTACTTTCAGAGACATCATGTCCCTTTCCTAACTCTTCGTTGTATCGACCTTGATGATAGAATCAAAGTGATATTGGAAGCTTTCCAGGGCAAGTTACCATTACAAACATCGAATCTTTCTAATTACGACACTAAGAGGAGACAAAGCCAATCTGAGAAACGTAGCACGAATCTTTCTTTCTACTTGCCAAAACCCAACAAAAGCAGGTGCAACAGCATCCCAACAATTACTATAAAAGAGCATAAGAGTGAACAAGAATGGAAGACCTTTGGCCAGGATGAATGCAATAGATTTATTGACAAACATGGTTCAAAGGATCTTGTTATTATTGCTTTCCATGTTTCTGTGAAGTCCAGAGTGGTACAAAAAATGCTACTTGATGGAATCACTGTCAATGGAGAGCAGTATTCATTCCTTGGTTGCAGCTCTAGTGGACTGAAAAAGAGAAAATGCTATATGCTGAAAGGTCCACAGAAAAGAGCCGATCAACTGATTGCAGACGATGGAAAATTTGACAAGAACTCCGTTGCAAAAAGAATGGCAAGAATTGCCCTCTTGTTCTCAGCAGTGCGTTTGACGAACGTCGAGGTAAAGAGTGATAACATCATTACAGAAGATGACAAAAATACCGCTGACAACAAATGTTTCACTGATGGCTGTGGAAGTATTGGCAAAGGCCTTGCAACACAATTATTTAAAGAAGTGTCACGTCTATCTGAAGAAGAAAACTATCTTCCTTCAGTGTATCAGATACGTTACCAAGGATATAAAGGAGTTTTAGCCCTGGACATTACTCTACCAAATGAATCCATCAAGGTACGACCATCAATGAAGAAATTTGAAACTTCAGTCCATGGGCGTATTGGAGTGTGTGGATTCTCCAGACCCCACACATTTGGACACCTTAACAAACAATACATAATGTTGTTGTCTGGTCTAGGAGTTCCTGACGAGGTTTTTGAGAAAAAGCAACTAGAACATTTTCACATGGTAGAACAAATGACCACAGAACCAGAAAAGGCAATTTCGATTCTTCAATGGCAAAACAAGTTTGAATTGGCACAACGGCTAATAAAAAATCTTGAGCGTGGCGGGAAAGTGAGCGAGGAAGTGCTGAAGAGCATCCGTCATACTCAGTCTAAACTTGTTTCAGTATCTCACAAACTACGCATTTTGATTCCTAAATCCCGGAACATATATGGTGTTTGCGATCCAAGTGCTGTACTTGAATATGGACAGTGCTTCCTTCGTATTACTGAAGGAAACATTGGAAGTCCTAAAACAATCAAGGGGCAAGTGGTCGTTTCAAAACCTCCTTGCTATCTCCTGGGTGATGTGAGAGTGCTAACGGCCGTCGATACTGAACAGCTCAATCATTTAGTTGATTGCATAGTGTTTCCTGTATGCGGTAAGCGACCCCATCCTGATGAAATAGCCGGTTCCGATCTTGATGGTGACATGTTTTTTGTCTCATGGGAGTCGGATCTTATTCCTCCAAAAACCAAGCCACCATATGATTATCCCGGCGCTCAAGTTAAGCCTCAGGGAATCGGCTTTGAAAAAATGGTAAAATATTTTGCTTATCAAAATGAGTCGAAGAAACTGACTGCACAAGTAAACAGGAACTATCTCGAGTGGGCTAACATCAAAGGTGTAGATTCTGAAGAATGTAAAGAACTGGGAATGCTGTTTTCGAGGGTGATAGATTCCGCTAAATCTGGAGAGACATTTCATAGTCAAGATTTAATGACGCCAATCAAGGACAATTGTCCTTCAAAGGAACTGAAGTTCATCTGGCAGACTTTAGACGATAACGCTGACAAATTCAAGAGGAGAATGGAAGAGCACGCCCTAAGCAAAACAGAAGGATTTCCTGCTTCATTTGATCTCGCTGAAGAGTTTGTGCTGTCGATTGTCACACGAGAGATGTCAAACATCAGTGAGTTTAAAAAATTTCAATTCGTTTGGAATTGCATCAGTAATACTGTCATAGAAACGGAAGAGAAAGTTGAGATATTTCTTAATAAATATTCAGATCATCTCAATTACGCCTTGTTTTCAAATCAAGAAAAACGTGAAGTAATTGGTTTGGGTATTCCTGCCGACATCGTCACAAATGCGTTGAGAAAATCCATGCTACTGTCAAAAGATGACTTGGACGTCTTTGCAATGAACTCGAATCCCAACAAATGGAAGTTCTACTTCAGAGAAGACCACGAGAACTTCAATTGGACGCATTTGCTCAAAGCCCTTACACATCACGATAAGTGTGTCCTTGTGATAAGCCTACCAGATGAAGTCATAATAGTTCTACAATTCCTTACAAAACAAGAGCAAGGAGAAAAACGAGATGTAATTCCAGGCACCGTTTCTGGATTTTTCTATTCGAAGCGATTTCAATACCGTGAAAAGTATGTCCTTGGACCTGAATACACCATGGACTTGACGGAAAACAGATTGCAGTTATATCGTAATCAAGATGTAAGGCAAACGTTTGTCTGGCTGAGAGCAACTGACCAAAGAAAAGGAAAACTGCAGCTGGGTGATGAGGTGCTGAACTCTATAAGTGTAGATCTAATAAGGTTCAAGAGACAAATCTTAAACGGACCTCGCCGTCATCCCCTCGTAAACAAGATACCACTTGTTGCTATCGAGGTATTTGTGGATAACAGTAGTCTGACTGTTCCTTACTTTGATACTATTGAAGCCAATGATCTTGAACCTGTTGCTGAAACTGAAGATTTGGAGTCAGAAGAAGACTATGAGACTGAAAGAGACCTGTCTTTTATGCTGTCTGAAGAGGATTTAGATCATGCCTACGAGTCCTGCGAGACAGAGGAAAATCTAAAAGCATCACTGAAAAGGGCAACTACAGAAGGAAAGCCACTGCTCTTTAAAAGGTTTGTCGATGACTGGTATGAAAAAACAGCCGAAGTTCCTTCGTGTGTTTCTGAGCTTGTCGTTTCTCTTCTGGAAAATATTGTCGCCTTTAGCACACCGCAAGATCTCCCAGAACAAGTAACAGAGGCAATAAGGAAGATACTGTTGGCCTGCGAGTTCCACCAACCACTTCAGCTATTCAAAGTCGCTGAATACCTATCTAGAATCTGTCTTGAAGATCTTGCGGCTGAACGTCTTATCCGTGATATCGACAAATGTGAATTAGACATGTCTTGCTTTATCAACATTTATAGCAAATGGGAATTCTGGTGGCATATCAAGGGAGACATCGCCAGGCAAAGCATCTCAAACCTTGCAAGAACTTTTTCGTCGTACCAACTATCCAAGGAAGAGACTTCAGAAGGAACGAACAGAATCAAGTATCTTCTTCATGTCGGCAACCTTCATTTACTTGATCTTTTGCAAGAAATCAAAGCAGTTAAGGAAAGGATGAAGCTTGAGAAAGCTGACTTCAGCATCTGTAATTTGAAAATCAAGACTACTCCAAGAGAAGATGATGGCCGCTTCTTGTCATTTTATCGTACCACGTCCCTTAACCATCGTCCAAAAATTACACAAGGACAATTTGTTACAGTTACAAGACAGGCAGATTTCAAGAAAACTAAAAGCCACGAGTCGTGCTGTTGCCTTGCTCAAGTACAAACCATAAGGCTTGCACCACTAAAAGTCACTGTCAAGCTGTATGGAAAAGTGCCTGCCATAATTTCCGATAATTTAAAGTCTGAAGATTCGCGATTATGGAAAATAGACCTCATCGCAAATATCACTACTTTCACTAGAGTGATGAACGCTATCAAGAGGCTGACAGTGCTTGAAGATCCTTGGCTCTTGAATCTACTAGCTAATCCAGCGGGACACCCTGGAGATTGTCCACTTTTCAGAGAAAACGTGCAAATGGAAATCCCCGATAGAGACATTACGCTTCCTGATTTAGAGATTTCAAGTAAGCTTAATGAGAAGCAGAAAGAAGCAGTACATGCTGCTTTAGAGCAGAGGTTAACCTTGATTCAAGGTCCCCCTGGTACCGGCAAGACTACACTTGCATGTGAAATCGTCAAACAAGCTGAAAAACCGGGGACGTACAAGAAAATCTTAGTTGTTGCAGAGACTAACGTTGCAGTCGACAACATTGCAAAAAAGTTACGAATAGATTTGCCACTAGATATTCTACGACTTGGTACAGAGGAAGGCGTCGATCGTGAGGTATTTGACATAACTCTAGATGGACAGCTGAAGCAACTAGAAGAGAAAGAAGCCAAGAAAGCTTCTTATGGGGACGAGAAAGGAATAATTCACAGAAAGCCGAAGTTAGTGCAGCAAATTCTAACCAACGCCAGAGTATTTCTTACGACTTGTGCTGGAGCTGGTGACCCTCTTTTGGACTCTCAAACATTTGAATTTGTGTTAGTGGACGAAGCAACTCAAACCAAAGAAACTACTTTGTTATGTAGTCTTGCTCATGGAGTGAAACAACTGGTGATGATAGGCGATCCGAAACAGCTTGGACCAGTTACAGTCGGACAGCGTGATCAGCAACCCTTTGCATTTGGAGATCCTCTTGATGTCTCAGCATTGTCCAATACGCTGTTTCACAGGCTTTATGATGTAATTCCTTGCAAATTCCTAGATACGCAGCATCGAATGCATCCAAGGCTCATGGAATTTCCTTCCCGAGAATTCTATGATGGAAACCTAAAATGCGGGCTCGTACCCTCTTGCCATTTGCCAGCCGTTTTTAAATGGCCTGACCCTACAAAGCCATTGTGCTTCATAAATGTTGATAGCACAGAACAAAGAAGCGGAACTTCATTTTGTAACTGTGAGGAAAAGCGTATTGTTCAATTGGTTCTTGATGTACTTATGAACGTCCCAGAAAACAAACATGAGTCAAGATTGGACGTCACAGAAATTGGAATTTTGACCCTCTATCAAGGTCAGGCAAGACTGTTAAGCACCGAAGTAAAACCTATGGTGGAAGTGCGCACGGTTGATGGATTCCAAGGCCGTGAGAAAGAAGTTATCATAGTGAGTACTGTAAGGGCAAATGAACGTGGAACTCTAGGCTTCCTTGACAGTACAAACAGGTTAAATGTATTGCTGACTCGTGCAAAACGAGGGCTTATTGTCGTGGGTAATGAACGGACTCTGAAGAACTCGCCACTCTGGAACAAGTGGATCGAACATGCTCCTCATCTAAACCACAATTCTTTGGTTAAAAATGCAGATAGCTCTGAATGTCGAGCTACTGGCTCTAACAAAAGGCACGGGAAAAAAGGAAGCCAAGTTGGAGAGGAAAACCAAAAAATCCAAGATGCACGAAATACTCAAGCTCCCATGAAAAGTAGAAGCAGTCAAGAAGACAGACCGAGCGGAATGTCAATTACTAGAGAAAGAGACAGACATGGATACGGGCAAGGTCCACCCTCTTCTTCAAGAGGTAGAGCCAATCATAGAGACGGACAAGGTCCACCCTCTTCTTCAAGAGGTAGAGCCAATCATAGAGACGGACAAGGTCCACCCTCTTCTTCAAGAGGTAGAGCCAATCATAGAGACGGACAAGGTCCACCCTCTTCTTCAAAAGGTAGAGCCAATCATAGAGATAGACAACGTCCACTCCCTTCTTCAAGAGGTAGAGCCAATCATATGCATAGAGACGAACAAGGACCACCCCCTACTTCAAGAGGTAGAGCCAATCGTAGAGACGGACAAGGTGCATCCCAATAATTCAAGAGGTAGAGCCAATCATAGAGACGGACAAGGTGCATTCCAATAATTCAAGAGGTAGAGCCAATCATAGAGACGGACAAGGTCCATCCCCATCGTCAAGAAGTAGAGCCAGTCGTAGAGACGGATAAGGTGCATCCCAATAATTCAAGAGGTAGAGCCAATCGTAGTGACGGACAATGTGCATCCCAATAATTCAAGAGGTAGAGCCAATCATGGAGACGGACAAGGTGCATCCCAATAATTCAAGAGGTAGAGCCAATCATAGAGTCGGACAAGGTGCATCCCCATCGCCAAAAGGTAGAGCCAATCGTAGAGACGGACAAGGTGCATCCCCATCGCCAAGAGGTAGAGCCAATCGTAGAGACGGACAAGGTGCATCCTCATCGCCAAGAGGTAGAGCCAATCGTAGAGAAGGACAAGGTGCATCCTCATCGCCAAGAGGTAGAGCCAATCGTAGAGACGGACAAGGTGCATCCCCATCGTCAAGAGGTTAAGCCAATCGTAGAGACGGACAAGGTGCATCCCAATAATTCAAGAGTTAGAGCCAATCATAGAGACGGACAAGGTGCATCCCCATCGCCAAGAGGTAGAGCCAATCGTAGAGACGGACAAGGTGCATCCCCATCGCCAAGAGGTAGAGCCAATCGTAGAGACGGACAAGGTGCATCCCCATCGCCAAGAGGTAGAGCCAATCATAGAGACGGACAAGGTGCATCCCCATCGCCAAGAGGTAGAGCCAATCGTAGAGACGGACAAGGTGCATCCCCATCGTCAAGAGCTAAAGCCAATCGTAGAGACGGACAAGGTGCATCTCCATCGCCAAGAGGTAGAGCCAATCGTAGAGACGGACAAGGTGCATCCCCATCGTCAAGAGGTAAAGCCAATCGTAGAGACGGACAAGGTGAATCTCCATCGCCAAGAGGTAGAGCCAATCGTAGAGACGGACAAGGTGCATCCCCATCGTTAAGAGGTAAAGCCAATCGTAGAGACGGACAAGGTGCATCCCCATCGCCAAGAGGTATAGAGCCAATCATAGAGACGGACAAGGTGCATCTCCATCGCCAAGAGGTAGAGCCAATGGTAGAGACGGACAAGGTGCATCCCCATCGCCAAGAGGTAGAGCCAATCGTAGAGACGGACAAGGTACATCCCCATCGCCAAGAGGTAGAGCCAATCGTAGAGACGGACAAGGTGCATCCTCATCGCCAAGAGGTAGAGCCAATCGTAGAGAAGGACAAGGTGCATCCTCATCGCCAAGAGGTAGAGGTAATATAGTCAAGGATACCGTACGAGATTAGAAAGCAATTAGAAAGTTTCAGGGAATTAACCCAATATTATGAAATCAGAAAATGGTACGCGATTATTTTTACGTTAAACTTATCATGAGTTTGAACTTAGTTGTATAAAACTGATTGGCATATTTAGGCGCATTTTTGAATATATAAATGTAGTATTGAATCAGTGTAGTTTTCTATCTGCCAGCTATCACATTGTGACTCGACAGTTGGTACATAAATCTGTTCCAAGAGACCAGTTCGAGGAGGAACTGCGTCAGTTTAAGCTTAGTATTATTTTTACTGTGATTTTGGCAAGAAAATGTTTTCTCAAATAATCATGCATGAAAACCGAGAGAAAATGTTCCCTCGAAGAAGTACAAACACGATCGTTTTTTTAAATGTATTTCTCGGCAACAAACATCAAATACTTATAACATATATAGCATAGTATAGTTTAGTGTAGATAATAAATGGACAATTAAAGGAAAAACAGGAATGAATGATTTTAGTTCAAATTTGTTGTCTTAGACTTATGATAACGGATCTTACTCGGTATACCGACTACAAAATATATAAAAAAACCAGGGTTGTATGGATGAAATGAAATGAAATATAAAATAATAATGTACTAAAAACGGTAAATGACTATTTTGTGGATTTACTGATCAAAAAGGCTCTCAGTCCACCTCATAGTAGCCATAGTGAGGTACCACCACCTATCACTATATAAATCTAGTTAAATCCTTTACGTGGATGAAATAATGATTATGTGCTGCGAAAAAACAATCTATGACATTGTCAACAAAAACTAATGAAAAAATCTCTAATCAATCTGCCGGCCTCTTCAAATACTTTCATATATAATTTGTAATATTTTATTGAAAATTTTGTTTGGCTGCCTAGAATGAGCTTTTGAATTTGAATTGCTAAACTGATTCTCAAGTTGAGCTTATACAAACAGCGGTTTAGGAAATATTGATTCTAGAGGCACTTGTGGGCGTTTTGTAGGAAAGCACATCAAGTCAGGTCGACTTACCTGTCCTTGGTAAACCAAGAAAATCAGCAGTTTCTACCTTGAAATCATTCGTGATGTTGCTTGGAGTCTTCGACTTGGTTCAAAGTGCTTATCGATTCTACGATGAATAAGAACACAGAAAACATCTTTTAAGAAGGATCAGGGTATATATTGGGCTGCAAAAGACTGAGAAAACATTGGAGCGATCGCTATTGAAAGAAAACAATTGGAAATAATTTTCATAATTACTTCCTTCAAGTTATCAACAGTAAGCAATTCGTGGCAAAACAACTAGAAAATACATTAAACTAAGCTCAAGGCTAAATAAGAAGCGAATGGAAATCACCTTCAAGGTTTCTTAAACCGTATTAAGGAAAGCATTCTCGAGTAGAACTGACATTTCAAGCATATTAATTACGTTATAGAGACATAACAAAGCTGCTGTCTGTACGTCGCGGATATGAACAAGAATAATGAAGGAGATTGAGAAAATCTAGAAGAGGTATTGTGGGGGAAAAAATCCATCCCAGAACGTATTTATTTGAATTATTCACTCGGCATCTGTGGAACCGTTTAGGAAAGCCGGAACTGATAGCAAAGTCAATATAATAATTAATAAGCTTAGGGGGGATTTCCTTACATATTGGCTTATCGATATATTCTCAGAGACTACTCGAATCGATTTATCATGGGATTTCGAAAAAACATATGTGACAGTCTTTCTCTCCCAACATCATTACCATGGACAACCGCATGCTCCAGTATTCTTCTGTCAATAGTAACAGTGCCAGGAAATGCCCTAATCCTGATAGCTGTTATCAAGGACCCGTACAGAAATCTCAGAACAAATTTTAACTTTCTTGTTATCAACTTGGTCGTTTCGGATTTGCTTCTTGGCTTAATAACTGAACCTATGTTTGTTGTTTATCATATCTTGGAAGCACGACAAGCCTCAAAACCAACTAAAATTGTTCACGTGACATATTTTTGTTCTCTGATGGTGTCTCTGCTGAGTTTAGCTTCGCTAGCCCATGAAAGATGTAAGGCAGTGACCTCTAGGCTACGTTGCTCTTCAAACTCATCTAAAAGCCTAAAACTATCTATCGCGATTTGGGTTTGCTCCGTTTCCTTGCCATGGCTTTACTTCACTGTTGACTTTTTTCACTTTGCATTCATTTACGTTAACACTGCAGTTCTGCTAAGTCTTATTATTGTGGTGATTTCCTTTTATCGTGTGAGGGAGGACCTTCAGGGAAAAGTCCTTGAATGGGAAAAAATGAATAACGATGCTGCAAAAATTCGTGCTATCAAAAGATCTCAAAAACTGACAAAATCTTTTTTGCTACTTCTGATGTGTTTCATTGGTTGCCTAGCACCGTCTTTCGTCACGGCTTACGTCATAAATTTCTGCGAGGAATGCTCATGCTACGTCATCAACTGGTTGCGAGATGGTTATTTTCTGCTACCATTAGTGAATTCTGCAGTCAACCAATTTTTGTATCCATGGAGAATGCGAAACTTTCGTAAAGCTATTCGCAAGATCATGAAATGCAATGCTGTGGGAAGATTTTTTCATCAGTTTTATATTGCTAAAGGAAGTTTCAATCTAAATGAAGTTAATCAAGGTTGACACAAAGCAAGAAATAACAGAACCTTGATTAGTAGATAGATGACTTTTATTTTGATACAATACAAATTACGAAATTATTCCTTTCATAATAAGTAAGTTTAAGCTAAGCTCTAATCTAGATTATCATATTTTATCAGTGGTTTACTTATGATACAATCTTTAACCTGTTTTGAGCTTGCCAAGATAATTTGGCGCCAATCTTATTACACCGAAAAAAGGCAATAATTTTTAAAGCAATTTGCTGAATTTTAAGTATTTTAAAAATATGACAGTAAGTCGAAAATGTATGTATAATTAAGTTAAATAAACACAAGTATCCTTGTTACGTTTAATGTGTTTAGTATTAGAGTTTTAACCACTTCTGTGTTCTGAGCTCGATAAAAAAAAAGACATGGTTACATCTATTCCATCATAACTCTGACAAAGTCTTTCTGATGCAACTGCTCATTATGTTTTCTAATAGCAAACTTTCCATATTTGCCGGGCTGAGCGTGGGATTTTTTAAGGGCTTCTGATATGCTGCAATCAAGAGCCACTCAGGCTCAAACTTTGAGCTTTCTTCAGTGTCGTAGCAATATAACGGCTTCCTCTCCATGAAGTGGCAACCCTTATCCAGATGAACCATTTACTCTTTTTGAACCCTTGAAATCTTCTAACTCTTATTCATGATGTCCGGTGTTTTCATCAAAATTTTGTTCATTTGTTCTTTTAATGACGCTTCATCATGGCAACGAAAGCTCGACGAAAGCCTGGGAGACGCCAGGCGTATATCAAAGGGTTGACAAAGGAATTGAGAAGAACGAGAAGAAACTGCAAATCTCTTAGCCAATGAATGACTAGACAGCTACATGAGGTGCAGAAGTTCATGAAGTAAATGATAACACAGGAAGGAAAGTAAGAAGCTGCAAACGCCATTAACAGAAACACTAAACTCTTAGTTATTCGTTTTTCTCTTAATACTATTTTTTCATGGAAAGTACTTGTTCCCTGGTGGTCAACGCTGGTGATGCGAGACTTGGAGGTCTGCCATATTTTGACTTGTACGATTAAGAGTGTTGCAAAAGTGAAGACTATTGCCGTGTTTGCAAATACGAATGTGTACACAATGTAGCCAACTTCAAAATAGACAAAAGGAAGTGTCATCGAGACGAATAGTACAATGAAAGATCCAATTCTAGTTCTCTTTGAGCCTTGCTTTGCCCTGTAGGCTAGTGGTGATGTTATGGCAATGTATCTGTCAACCGTTAGTGCACCAATACTGAGCACAGAGCCAGTACAGGATATGAAGTAAGACATGTGGATCAACCAAGCATTTTCCATCGGGAGCCTTAAACTCTCTCTGATATGAAAGTACACTGAGATGGGCTCGGTAACCATGCCAACGATCAAGTCGGCAAAGGCGAGGTGAGCTATGAACAATGTAAAAGGTGATCTTAAATCCTTATAAGGGTCTTTAAATACTGCAAGACATACCAGGAAATTTCCTGGAACTGTGAGCAAGCAAAAGATTCCTGATACTAGTGCGGTTGTTATCGAAATGTAGTCAGGCGGGTGTATATTATCACACTCGTGACAATACATTATGAAGTATATTGACTAGATTTCTGTCCGCTCACACTTAAAAATGCTGATGATACAGAGATATTTTTAACTTTCCAGGTTCCTTGCGCTTCCTTTTAGCGAGAAAATAGACCTTATCGCTATTCGTTTTCTGTTAAGTCCTTTTCGTGAGCCTTCCTGTCCAACTGTTTTTCTTTCTCTCTGCTAAGTTTGGTCTAGTACGGTAGTAAATGCAAGCAAGAGAGTGATATATACTCGCCAACCAAATATCCTGGAACAAGATCAGTAAACAAACGGCAAATGTCTTGGAGAACAGCCCTTTTGTGAACGCCCGGGTGAAGATTGTGTTTCCATTATACTCAAAACGACCACGAACGACAGTTTTCAATAAATGATACAAGTAAATATTTCTAGGTTAGGAATGAGCCAGGTACTTCCACCAAAACGATAAATTTCTTCAATATTCTAAGAAATGCTTGGACTGACGAAAGTCATCGAACAAGGGTGAATCAAGCAAAAATGGTTGGAATCGTCCTTATAAAGTCAAGTTCTTATAAAATGTTGTTCTATGATTGGCTAATAAGTTAAGACCTGTTTACATCATTATACTTAAGATTATTTATAGGCAATTATGTGATGTAGTTATTTCTAATTAATATCAACAGCGCGCTTGAAAATGCTTGTTCATATCAGGCGATGTTTGGCGCTTTGGGGGGTATCTTCCAAAACAATACTTTATTTCTAGAAAGATTACTTTGTATATATCCAAGTTAAGGAAAAAGTGAAAGTTCTTTTTTTGGATGATTTAAGAAAAAGCTGGGTAATATGATTTTCTATCTAATGTTTATCATTAAATTAGGATCAATTTTCGTCATTTGTAGATTTTGAAAAAAAAAAACCATCGCCAGAAATACTCAGCTGGATAAAAGACTGGCTAATGTTTTCGTCTCCCCGGTCACGAGTGCTTCAGTTTCAGCAGCCTAAAAGACTTGATTTTCCTTTCGAATTATGATAAAAAATTGTCAATGAATGATGAAGTGAGCTGAGAACTGAAAGATCAGCTCTTTCAAAAGTCTTGAGCTAAAAGACAAACTAACAAGGGTATTAAGTAATACATGAAAAGGTAAAAATGAACAGTACATCGAACTGAAGAACAACCTGTCGGTATATTTGTTATTTTAATTACTTTAAGATAAACAATGACAAAGCGTTTTTACTTGCGCCATATTCCATACAAGCACTTTAGGTAAGAGTGTCATTCAGTCAGATAAGATTGAAGACATTTTGCAGATTAAATTAACCACGAACGTTAGTCAGCAAAAAAGGTGTCCAATCAAATACTTACACACAACAAGTGTGATTACTCTCGAGGCCTTATTAGCAGCTTCCAATGAAACAAATGGTTGTGTAGTTTATGAAAATTGATCAGTTAAGACTTTGCGGAGAGGAAATGATATATTAATCGTTTTTTAATATTATACATAAGAAAGCTAAAACGAGAAGGTTAAACATTCTCTCCAGTAGCAGCCATCAACAGCAAATGGTCGAAGTAGCCGAAATATACAAAAGTAAAACAATGTTTAACCCAGGTTCTCGTTTTAAATTTCACTGATCTTATTCAAAATTTATGCCCAAAAGAACACTTTTGAATATCATAAGATATCAAAAGAAAAAAAGATATCCTTTATCGCATTGAACGGGCACTAAAGAAATCAACAATAACAATAAATATGGTCTGTTTTTTGTTTCCGTTATATAGTTTAAATATTAAGAAGCATAAGTGAATCATAGCTTTATATATATGATATAAATGTAGAATAACGCTATTTCAAAAAAAACGTTGACAGAACTTTTGTGCTTTTATTTTTTCTGGCTAGAATACGAAAAATTACATTCCTAACTCAAAAGTCATGCTTCATGTTCCAATCAAAAAGCCGGATACGTTGTTTGGCTGTGAATGTATTACATTTTGCAGCGTGTTACTCAGTTATGACCGAGATTTATGGCCACTATAGACACGAATCTCTTGCTTGCATATTACCTTCCTGTTCATATTTTATTTGACGAAAGAGATCACTCAATTCAAATCAAGGGAAAACATTTGAAAGAGTCAGTTTTAAGAGAAAGAAATTATTTTTGGTCATTACTTTGTTGGTTATTCGATGATTTCCTTTGTTTTACTTTAGATTCAGACGGTGTACCTACGCTTGTTACATCGATTCGACTCGCACAAGGCAATGGAAGCGGACACCACTTCAATACGCTTCTTATTGCGCGAATAAACAAGGGCATGCGTAGAGCGTACAGAAACTGATTCGCGGAGCAGTTAAACAGTGCTGATAAAAACTGGAAATCTCTCAACCAATGAATGGTCTCACAGTCACACGTGGCACAAAAGTTGATGACGTAAGCCATGATGCATGATGGGACATTAAAGAAAATAAAGACGACAAGGATATAAAGAAAAGCCCTGGTTGCCTTCTTTTCGTATTTTAAAATCTTTACTTGTGAGCGACTGCTGATTGAGCCAGCGCGTTTGTCGACATGTGAATGAAGATTTTGGTAGATTTTCACATATGAAAACGTGATGATTCCAAGCGTTGTCATGGTAGCAACATTAGAAAATATCAAGACGAACTTGAAAAAGGTGGTCGCGAAATATATCATAGATATACTGAAGGACAGCAACCAAATGGCTATCGACACGTAAATAACCTTTTGGATGGGAATCTTGCGCCTGTATCTAGATGTTACTGTCAGATAACGGTCGATCGCCAGAGCAGCAATACTCAATAAAGATGCTAGGCATGAAATAAAATAGGTCACGTGAACAATCCACAGGAACCGCGTGACTGGGTCACCATCAGCCTCGCTTGCATGATACCAAACAAAGATCGGTTCTGTCACAAGTCCTGAAATAAGGTCTGACAACGCCAGATTCAGAACGAAAAAGTTGAACGACGATCTAAGGTCTTTGTTGGGATCCTTGAGTACTGAAATACAGATCAGTAAGTTGCCTGGAAACGTTATCACGGAGAGGAAAGACGCGATGACTGCAGTCGAAAGGGACAAGTTTCTTGGCGCCCATACGTCACAAATAACATCTCTTCCGAATGACATCGTACCAGGATGAATGATCTAACATACAAGTGAAAAATACGTTTAAGATTTTCCTAATAGAAATTAAAAGACTATGAAATTATTTCACTTTCCACATATAAAGAAAAGATCACATATTCACAAATTTAATTTATTTTCTTCCCGTCTCCTAGCCGGCGTTGCTTGGCGGTCAGCCTTTGTCCTATCCCCTCTTTCTAGCAACGACCGCCGCAGACAGATGGCCGCAGACCACCATGCAATGCAGACTACGCGACCTCCCTTACCTTCCCTCTCCTCCCCTCCCCTTAATTATTAGCCATCGTCTTTTAATCCTATACAAACGTCATCTTCTATAACAAATACATGTCGGATGAAGCTGTACAAAAATGAAAGCTACTTTGAAGTACAATGAATAAACATATCTTTTTCGGAAATGATGCGAATCTTGAAATTGGAAGCCCCGGCGGTTATTATTCAAATCCTACTGTTATGTTTCCGTCCCGCTTCTTGCTTGAACACCAGCTTATATGTACTAATGATTACAATCGAAAAATGTTTTTACTTTAGTTGATGCATGAAATTCAAGTAAAAAGAGACTTGGAAATGTAATGAAATGATGAAGAAATGAAATCATTTTTGATGGAATTGTGTTATTTTGGCGGTCTGTCTTGAAAAGCTTGTCGAAATCTGAATTTAAAACTATTAACGACGAAAGAAAATGGAGACATCTGGCATGGAAGGCTGTGCAATTTAATAGGATTAGGAATAGCCACGAGGAAAGCCATTTCTTGACATTTGGAAGCGAACAATTTGATCTACCAAGATATGATTAATAGTGATGAAACAGTGCGTAAGAGGTTGGGACACCCATCCTGCAGTTTCTCATATTATTTGCATATCTTGGGTATCCTGTTACTATACTTCAGTATATGAACCCAAGTATATGAAAAATGCTACATCTGTGCTTCAAATAATGCTTAAGTGAAGAAATTAAAAAACTTATAAACAAACCTGATATTGATACATCTAATATCTTTGAAGATAGAATTAAATCAAATTAAAAATGAAAATCAATATTCCCGAGAAATTGCAGTATAAGCATGGAAAACATCTTATTCCAGTTCTTCAACTATGTTACGTTCTTATCTTTAAAGAAGTTATACTGAGCCAGGACTGTGATCAATCTTAAGAGTGATCATGATATGATAAATGGAACAGACCTATCTATAGATATCACTTATAGAAAGGACATTTGATCACAAGACAAGAAATAATCGTAGGCCAGACTTATTGTGCACGATATGATTAAAAAAACTATTTAGTAATCAGGTACGTACGCCTACAGATGTAAATACCGTCGATCAAGATGAACTACAATTGAATATAGAATTTTGTACAAATTTTAGTTACCAGGAGGAAGAATATTGATCTAGCTTTTCTTCAGTGTTAGTTTTCTTTACTGGGGACCTTGCTCTAGTATATCTAAAAGTGCAAGCCAAAACAATCGTTTAAAAAACCCGATAATTGATTGTCACTATTTTGTTTATCTACACGTAAAGGCCAGTCAAATTACTTGTATGCCACCTGTTCAGGGGTCGGAGGGAGGAGAGGGAGAACTGCCCCGACAAACGTTGAATCATTTTCAACCTTTTTTCTCGCTTTCTACATCAAGATGCGAAAAGCGTAATGGAAACAAATGAAATCCTTAAAAAGTTTGGAAAATAAGATCGCTTCGTTTCAGCAGATAGGCTTGGGAGTTAAAATAGGAATATGACAAATGTGGGAAAAATAAAATTTGGGGGAAAACAGAAGAAAAACAAAACAAAGGTGCCATACACCATAACAAAATCAGGTTGATAATATTAAGTTCGTTGGTGAAAATGCAGCTTGCAAACAGAGATACTTCAATGTCATAATGTCATGAAATATTCTATACTTTTCTAGATAACAACCGGAATAACATATTGAATTCACCTGGTTTTTTTTTACTTTTGAAATAGAAAAAAATAAAAAAAGCTTTATCTATATATAATAAAAGTATATATTGTTTTCTATTTACTGAGCTTGAAAGTTATTGTAAATACCAAGAGAATAGTAGTATTTAAAAAAACGAAATTAAAATTTGTCAAAGATGGAATGATTATTGGAGCTTACCTTGAATATATTCGAGGCTTTCTTTGTTTATAGGGAATGATCTTTTGAATGGACCAAGGTACCAGATTTGAAGTTTCGTTTCTTTCTTGGATAGTTATCTCTTTTGGAAATAAGCCTTGTTGAATTTAGCCTCACGACGAACTCAGTGCAATGCAGGGGAACAAACAGAGCAAGGTCGGAAATAAAGGCTTAAGTCAATACAGACTGATTCCGTGTCTATCACAATCGATATCATCCTATCTAGAGAGATAATTAGCAATTCACCTAGAAAAACATTCTATTTTCAAGTCGCAGATATCACGCATATAAATTAGGTGCGACACGGAAAAAACATTTGAGTTTCATAATTTGGTTTAATTGTGTAATACATATATGTATATATCACAAGGCTGGTTAACGATGAATACACTTATCAATATTCTCGGCTTTCACTGATCACGTGACTAAAATGAAAATCTTCGTTTAGCTTAAATCTAAAGTAAATTATCAATTACTGTTAACAGTCTTGAAGAATATCTAGAAATTAACAATCATACAAAGTTTTATGCTTAAAGATAGTTTGGCGGCCGAATTATGAGCGAGCGAAAATGTTGTAATTTTAGTAAGAATGTATAAGACGAACTTGAGATTTTGCATACGGATATTACTGTTCTTAGAGCTTTATAGAATGTCTAAACAAAATAACATGTCCAAAACCTTGTAAAGAGATTAAAAGCCTACAATTTGGCCAATTTTAAAGAAAGCAGGACGTTTGGTTTTCGAGTTATGAGCAAACAAACATGAGGCCGTATTTGGTTAAAATGTATGGGAGACACCATGCTGGTGTACAAGAGCTGTGCACCAACATGGCCGACAGAATTCGGGTATCGTGAATTGAGCTAAAATTCAGTCTTGTGTTAGAAATTGTGGCTATTTTTGAATTAATTTCGAGGTTTAAACATGATTAAAGTAAAATTTTAGATTTCTTTCAAGTTATCAGCAAGTTTTGCTTCGATTTTAAATACGTGACGTGGATTGCGTGACATAATTCAAGACGCTGTAACTCGCCCGGTAAAAGTAATTTTGGTTCAAAACTTTCAGGCAAGACTTATATCACAGATGTCTACAACATACTACAGAAATGCTTTTATAGGGAATATTTTTGGTGGGTCAGGATTCCGATGACGTCACATGAAAGCCGAGAATAGCTCAATGTTCCTTCAAATCTATCGATCATGCAGTCATGCGTGGCTGACATAGAAGTCCCTTATTTCATGGCATACACCCAACCCCACATCCTTGAGGATCGGGTTTCAGGCCTTAACAGCGCATGCGTCATTTTGTTATCATTTATTTTTATTTTTTTAATCATTATTATTTATTAGCAGCTTTATATACACTATTGATTATTATCAAAAGGTAAAGGCCTTATTTAACGTCAGTGTTCCTTCAGCTAGTAGCTCAGTGCAGGGCTCGAAATAGCGGCCTGCCAATGGCCAAAAGTCAGGCAAAACTTAAGGTTTGGCAGGCAAAAAATAACGGTGAACTTCTAAATCGAAAATAAAATTAACAAAAAGGCAGGCAAAATTTACTGGACTGGCAGGCTATAATTGTTTCCTATTTCGAGCCCTGCAGTGGTCTTCCAGGGAGCTGACGGTGTGCACTTTACCCCTCTCTCCATCAGTGCTCTGTTTTAAGAGTATTCAAAACTGAAGCTACACGGATCAGAGAGAAATCGAACCATGGACCTCTAGCTCTGAAGGCCGCGCACTAACCAATTGAGCTACGCCTGCTCCTATGTTTGTCGCATTTGTAGTTTGGATCACTGATGCTTCGTCGTTTAGCGGTAGACGCACTAGCGAACGGAAAGCCCTCGTAAAACTTTTCATTCTCCAAGCATAAAGAAACTGGTTGCCAGAACAGTTAATCAATACGCACAATAGAAGCAGATCACGTGACCAGTGGATAAAAATACAGCTGCAGGTTGAGCAAAGGTTGATGATAAAGATGAAAACAAATGCTGGCAGGTTGCATGCTGCGTAGAAGATAAGAATAGCTGTAAAAATCCTAGTCACTCGCCGCTCTCTCTCGGCACGTTTTTGTTGTATTTGTGAAGTCTCTTCGTTAACAGATCCTGTGGGCTGAACTTTTATGGTTCTCTTAGATGCAGTCCTCATGTTACCATGGATACGTATAAAGGCTTTCACCATGGTAACGAATGTGACAATTATCATTAAAATGGCAAAGATGAAGGCGAATTTGAAATATCCAATTTGGAAATAGATACAGGGGAATGCCAAGGAGAAGATCCAGATTGCGATGGAAATGTTAACGGCTCGTTTTTTTGACAGTTTTCTGTGGTATCTGGCGTTCACTGCAATGGATCGTTCCACTGCTAACATGGCGATACTTAGAAGCGAGGCTGTACATCCGATAAAGAACGACATGTGAGGCAATGCGTACCACGTGATCACTTTATAACCGAGGGCTTCCCTAAGACATGAGCAGTATTAAAATGTAAGCTTTGCCGAGGACGTCATTTGATAGATCAGTTGAGGTAAGAAGAAAGGTATACTATAGTAATTAGATAAACCAAGATAATGTGCAATATTACTTGGGATTTAATGACATTTTAGTGGGATTTTTTTAAGTTCATACGATGATTATTATGGCTGTTGAGTTCACATTTAATGGTGCAACGACGACGAACCTTTTAGTTTAATACTTAATTTACTTTTAATTTTTAACTTCCTAAAAGAAATTGTTCTAGAAAAGATCAGTGGTATTTGTGGTTCATAAGATATGACTTTGATACTAACCTTATATGGAAGTACACGAAAATCGTGTCAGTTACTGCACCAATGAGAAGATCCGAAATGGCAACATTCAACAATAAATAATTGAACGTTGTTCTCAGTTCTTTATTTGGGTCTCTTAACATCGCTATGCAAATGAGTAGGTTCCCAGGTAGTGTGATGACCGTGAGAAGACTGGTGATCACTGAAGTTGTGATTGATAAACCAAAGGGAGCCCAGACGTTTTTACAGTTGTCATCGCCAAATGCCATGTTGTCTGAAAAATATAGAACACAGACGTTAAATGTACATCATCTACCTATTAAAGGGTAAAAGAGTATTTTAAATAATATATTTTTGGGTGTAGATTTTATGGTAAAACTAGTGACAAAATGAACGACGTTTCGGGCCGGTTCATCTAAACACCATTATCAAGTTCAAATGATATAAAAGATGTTCATCTAACACCATTATTAAGCTCAAATGATATAAAAGATGTTCATCTAACACCATTATCAAGTTCAAATGATATAAAAGATGTTCATCTAACACCATTATTAAGCTCAAATGATATAAAAGGTGTTCATCTAACACCATTATCAAGCTCAAATGATATAAAAGGTGTTCATCTAACACCATTATCAAGCTCAAATGATATAAAAATGTTCATTTTTACCATAAGAAGTATTTTACTGATGGAAAATATGATTTGAGTGTCATAAGATACAATGAAAATATAGAGAATTTTAGGCCCAAAAACTAAAAATATAGAAATTTAATAATTGATTAATGTTTGATAAACCAGGGGCGGGTTGCTGCATTGAACACCGTGTACGTGTTACGGGTGCACTTAACGGTTGTTCGTGCATAAAAACAGGGCATCGTTTTCGATCGTCTATCATTTATTTATTCCAAGAGCATTCACGAAGCCGCGGCTTACAAACTATGACTTGCAAACTAAAGACTTGCGAAACGACTTGCACACAGCGACTTGCGGTTTTTGACTTACGCTCTACAATAAGAAAAGCGGCGATTACAAGATATATCATCTTTACAAGGCTAAAAACTCAACTAAAGTTACCATGATCACTTACCAAGCCGCCGTCCACAACGATACCACGAATAACACAACCCGACACAGGACGACGGCCAGGCTCGTCACCATGGCACCTGTCAATCAGCGTTTCGGCGCGAACAACGGTCGTTAAGGAAGTCTTAAAGGGTTTCAATTATACCATCCACTGATAGACAGCTACTGACAGAGACAACCGATTGGTAAATATTTGTTGAAAGCTTTTTTTAATTTTCATTACCAATTTGCCTCAGTTTTTTCAAGAAAGATATCATTTCAAAAAAATTGAAATGAAACAGACAATTCCTACCCAGAAAAACTAACCGCTGTTATTTTCTTCCAAATGATCGTAGTAGAGATTCGTACTGTTGAAAATGTAAAAATGGACGTGTCATTTGAAATCAACTGTGACAACTTTTTAGTCATCAGATCAGTAAGATCAAGTAAGTAGAAATTTACCTCTTTTTCAAATTATTAATCGAATATCTTTCTTATTCATAAAATGAATAAATAAAAAATAAATCTCTTTATTTAAGTGTCTAGTCGTTCTAGCGATTTCGCACTAATAAGGGACACTTTTCACTCACACACACTACCACTACATTCAGTATTTCATGCACACAACGCTCACTCACATGTTGATTTTTTCATCAGTTGAAACAAAAAGTATTTAGCTTTTGCTCCAAGAATGGTCCAGTATGAATGATTTCCATCCAGAAGAAAGGATAAAAAGAAGGAAATGGGACAATCTCACAACCCATATATATACGTGTTACGTGTTCATTAAAGAAATCATATAACAACACTTTCGTGACATTGCTTTCCTAGCTTATACGGTTTTTAAATTACCTGCTCTCCAATAAACCTCTTGGTTAGTTTCTTTGTCGATTATCTTTGATTTCAATTGATTCAATTCCGTGCGTAAACCCTTGAAGGTTAACTCGTGCATTAATTTGTGCTGTTTATCTCTGCCAGATGTTCATGAAATGCTCTACAAATAACCAAATATGATCTTGATAATGA
This sequence comes from Anthopleura sola, assembly GCA_023349425.1. NCBI lineage: Eukaryota > Metazoa > Cnidaria > Anthozoa > Actiniaria > Actiniidae > Anthopleura > Anthopleura sola. Next base: position 81,037 of record JALHLI010000024.1, read on the forward strand.
CATTCCATTTGCGTAGAAGAAAAACAAGGAACCTACTGGATGTACGCGTGGATCAGACTTTCACCATGATTGTCTGTAATAAATTCTACTTCAACCCAATCTCATATCAATCCTCAAAAAATCACAAGATTAAACTACTGTTAAAACAAAAAACATAGAAGGAAACAAAACTAGACGTGTACAAAGCAAATAGCAATTTTAAAAAAGGAAATTTACTAAGATACGAAAAACAAAGCAAAATAAAAAAAAATCCTGTGAAGATCAGTCGGTTAAGCACGAAACAAACTACATTTGAACCTTGGACTTTGTCAATCCTTTGTTGACTTTTTGTTTATTTCGATATATTTTTCGTAATTAGCCATCTGTAAGATAATTTCCTTCAATCTTGATATGTGCAATCTCATTTCCTATTGTTCATTTTCTGTAATTTCCTATCTCCCAAGTATAGACCGAATGCCAATATGGCCGCCACTTCGTTGATTATCATATTTCTTAGATTCATATTTTAGTTGACCATTACATTAAAATTATTCATTAGAATGACATCAACAAAGTTAGAAAGTTTCTGACAAAAAATATTAAAGTAAAGTTATGAGAATTTTAAAAATGAGAAAAGCACTACAATGAAGCTAGCAAGGAAGCAGTTCACTGAACACATACAACTCTCTGTAATTTTGATTCCAAATAGCTTTACTTGAATTCTATTAATTACTATTATTTTGTGAAAAAATTTTTTTAAATCATAAATTTAGACCACACACTGTGGTTTTTGATTAAGATTCCGTGGATGTCATATACATCCAATAGCTTGTATACCTTTGCCATATATGACTTACATATTAAGATTCCGTGGATGTCATATACATCCAATATCTTGTATACCTTTGCCATATATGACTTATATTAAGATTCCGTGGATGTCATATACATCCAATAGCTTTTATACCTTTGCCATATATGACTTATATTAAGATTCCGTGGATGTCATATACATCCAATAGCTTGTATACCTTTGCCATATATGACTTACATATTAAGATTCCGTGAATGTCATATACATCCAATATCTTGTATACCTTTGCCGTATATGACTTATATTAAGATTCCGTGGATGTCATATACATCCAATATCTTGTATATCTTTGCCGTATATGACTTATATTAAGATTCCGTGGATGTCATATACATCCAATAGCTTGTATACCTTTGCCATATATGACTTATATTAAGATTCCGTGGATGTCATATACATCCAATATCTTGTATACCTTTGCCATATATGACTTACATATTAAGATTCCGTGGATGTCATATACATCCAATAGCTTGTATACCTTTGCCGTATATGACTTACATATTAAGATTCCGTGGATGTTATATACACCCAATAGCTTGTATACCTTTGCCATATATGACAAACAAGACTTACATAAAACTGTTCCTAGAATTAAACTAAAATTCAGTTTGTACACAGAATAGGAACGAAATCAGATAACGGTGTTTTTGTAAGAAAACAACATTGGGTAGATTCTACCAAACGAGAAAGTATAATCAATATATCGCTTTGAATAAAAGTTTTGGTAAACAAAATATCTGTGACGGTGATGTAAATTGTTTCAGTCCCGCTGGTTTGGTGAAATGAAGAATTATTCTGTTGAAATGAAAAACCCTAAATAAATTGGTAACCGTGCAAATCCTCAGTTAAGTTATGAATTAATAATAATAATAATAATAATAATAATAATAATAATAATAATAATATTATTATTAATAATAATCCCAACAGTATTGAAAAATTGGAGTTTGTCATCACTTTCAATACTGGCCAAATTCGTTCTCATTTGTAGTATTGTTTGTGCACTTTTTATACTGTGTTGTTTTCTAAATCTGTTTTATACTAATGTGGTTTTTCACTACTGCTTATGGTTTGGTTGTCGAGCGCGTTCCACAGTTTGGCACCTTGGAACCTTATTGCCTTTTTTCCATAGTTCGTATTGAACATTGGCAGTGTAGTATTGTTGCAACCACGTAGAGAGTAGCCAACGTCTCTCTTCTTCAAGGGCGGATCCCGGGGGAGGGTCGGGGGGGGGGGGGGGGTCGCGACTCCCCCTGTCATACCTTAGGTGAGGGACGGACGAGACGGACAATTGGATCTTCCCTAGGATTTTCACGAAAAAGACTGTGAAGACTGTTTGATATGTACTAAAACTAATGCCAGATGGTTTTCTGTCTTGGACTTAAAGAGACATGGGAAAATAAAAAGTAAAAATCATGTTTCAAATCAACCCCTCAAGAAAATACAGCTCTAAGTAAATATCAGATTAGATTACTTGAAATCATAAAATTACTAGCCGCGTTTTAAAAGTAACTGACAGATGCTGAACCAAGTAAAAAAAGTGACTTTAGGATTGAAGTGTAACAAAGATCCGAAAGCTTTCACAATATTTGATGGCTTACCTCGGTGTTATAGTTATTATCCAGCGGCGAGTTGATGAAACTAAAACCCAACATCGCAATTATTAACACTGCACCTTCTGTCACCTGCCAACTAATACAATAATCGGCATTGGATCAATACTTTTCCCCTTTTATTCATCTTGACATAGTATTCGTCCAAAACTTATGTTTTAACTTTAAAAAGCTGAAATTTTAGTTTCTTCCAATAAATTCCTAATGCTGAAAAACAATTGTTTGTTTTTTTCGTATTTTATTTTATTCCTTTAAAATGATTGTATGGTTTTTCTTTTCTATGTAAATGTTTGCTATTCCTTTGAATTCTATGAATAATATATGTTTCGATATTCATTTTATAACAAGATCCTGCGGTCAGGGTAGACTGGGTTACCTGGACCGGATGGAACCAGGGGCAGGGGGGAGGGGTCCTATAGGCTGTCCTTGACCCACCCTTTGTGGAAAAGGACTGATGAATAATAGAACAAGCTAACAGTAATTTGGTTTTAATCTTTGATGTATCGTACTTTCGAGGCCCTACTATAAACGTACAGTGAAAGCAATTTTGGAAAAGAAAAGTTACATCAAAAATAAATCATCGAAAATATGGTCGTCCGAACGTTTCATATTCGCTAAATAAAATTCGTTGTCGCTAACTTACAGTCGTTGTCGCTAAAAAGCGATTCCTTATCGCTAGAATGTGCATTCGCTGTCGCTAAATTGTTATTCCTTGTCGCTAACTTACAGTCGCTAAATTGTGCAGTAGTGAAATACGCTTTGAGTTCAATCAATAATATTTTTAAGCCTTAATCTACAAGGGTTGATCTTTCAGAAAATCTAAGTTCGGGGCTAAAATTCTATGTACCAAGCTGGATTCGATGACTTTAAAAACAGTTAAATTTTACGCTCTCGCGCAAACGCTTTCACGGCATCTAATAAAGTCTTCTCCAAAAATTGTAAAACTCCACAGAAATATCGGCAATACTTTGAATGTTTTAGAAAGAGAAAATAATGATATTGTTCGTGGCTAAATGTCAATGCCTTTCGTGCTTTGGTTTTTGTTAACGAGCGCAGCAAATATACAGGATTTTCGCCTAGTCATAAGGCCTGCTGTCTGATGGTCAATTTAGGGCATCTCGAAAAAAATAGATTTTGAAGGAAATAAAAATTCATTTGAAAATAGTTCACCAAAGGGGTTTGATTAGTGAAATAAAAAGAATTTTTCCGTTTTATGCGACTGTCCGCCGATTCTCGATATTTACAGACAACCGCTCTTAACGAGTGAGCCGTGAGTTGAATGACTTTATAAGAAACAATGAGTCGGGCCCTACCAATGCACAACACTTACATATGCTGAAATCATGACCTGACTACAATTGCTGTTCAACAACAGTGAAACATAACCATCTTTTATTCAAATTCTAAAGATGTTCAAATTCTGTACAATCTTTGATGCACCTATTGTTCTAACGCACGAAGTCGAAAATAGCGATAGAGCAAAAAGGTCTATTTTACCTAAGAAGACATATGTTTAAAAAGACTCTCTGAAAGCGCTGTCTTAACTTGGGGCAGGATAAAATTATGGACACTACCTCTTAAAACCCTGGTTTTCTTAGGTGGGAGTAGATAGTATAATGGATTGTTTGGCTGTGTTATTTTATCCCATAATCTAGAATCTGATGTTGTATGGATGTAACCTTTATTTACACAGGGTGGCCCATTCAGCTAAAAGCTGTTATCCAGAGGGGCCCTGTTATGTTTCTATTATAACTTCTACTGGGACTGTCTATTTTATGTAGGTATTTAGAATAGCTGGCACAGCCCCAAACTGATATGACATAAGTAAAAAGTGACATACATAATGATAGATCAGAAAAAGGTTGGTGAAGGCAGTCTAGAGTTTAACCATATTTCCTGCAGATCCTTAAAATACACATTCTTTTCCCTGCTTTTTTAAGTAGATATCAAATTGTACGTGGGGTTGCTATGGAAATGTACGCCTAACCGAACTTTAATATGTTGCTACTATAACTGAATCTACTATGAATTGTACAACGACAACAAGCTGATACTGGAAAATAACTTAATGACTATTTAGAAGGCATTTCTGCGAATAGATAGATTTAGATTTAGTTGATCTGAAAACTGAAATGACTTCACAATGTAATTTCCAGTGAACCTTGTTATACAATATGCAAATTAGCCAAAAAACCACGGCAACTTTTTTAATGCTTTTAAGAATGCTGAAATGTAGAAGGATATTTCTAGTAGATATTTCCTACCGCTGGTTAAGTTTTTCTTACTACTGCCTTTTAGTTTAAACTATTCGTGTGAGCGTGATTGTAATGCAGGCATGGTTTAGACATTTTCTTACAGACCTAGACTAATTATTAAGTAAAACTGCTTTTGTATGCGTTTATTTAAAGATATTTGGTGAATCTTTGAACGGATGAGTTTTATTTTCTCTATTTTCGAGCAAAAGCTCAGTTGTTAATCGAGCCGAAAACCTGGAACTAGGAAACGCTGAGTTACGAAAAAAATGTTCGGTGATTGGCTAATTCCTTTGACTTGAGAGAAGTCAAATCAGCTTGGGAGCAGTGCACATAACCTTTTTTCAATGCCGTCCTTCAATACTGATTCCACATGACGGAAATAGTTCAATGCTAAATTATTTCTTGATTTGAGTGATGCGTCTTTAAGATATGTAGGTTTATACTTCAAATATGTTAATGCCTGTGACATCTACTAAGCCTTCATTAATTACACAAAACTGATCTGGTTCACACAAACAGTATTGAAAAAGCATCCTTATTTTACTCATGGTTTACATAAATTAAGGATATTGTAAATTTGTTTTCTCAAAACGGCCAGTGTTTAGTATTACTAGTTACAACAACCTAATACTCCTATTTCAAATGTTTTGGAATCAAATTCTTTGATCCAGTCATATGTCAATATCAATGTTATCGTAGATTAATAAATTTTACACCGTAGTGAAAATAGAAACTGACGTTTCGGACGTTAGTCCTTCGTCGGAGTCAATAGAAAGTAAGAATACAATATCAATGTGTCTTCATTTTTGTCAAGAGAGCATAAATATCAAAGAAAGGGAAACTTCTTTAAAATATCGCGCGCGCTATGTGAATTCCCGGTTGGGCTATTTTTAGCAAGACTCTATTGGACACCATAGAAAGAACACACTACAGAGCAGCACGAATCATCAACCACTTGCCATGGAACACCCCAAGAACAGAAATTTCAAGCCAACTACAATGGAAACCGCTAAAGTTCTTCAACGCCATCAAACTGGGAGTCTTCATGCATAGGTGTTACTACGAAGAGGAGAACAAAGAACTACAAGACCCCGGGGGAGGCGGGAGTCAGGGGGTAAAGTATCGGGTATGCTCGTCGTATCTCTTAGGGGTAAAACTTAACTTATAAGCTATTTTAAATTATTAAGTTTGTAAACATTCAGTTAAATCTTTTTTAGCAAGTCGCTAACCTGGTCGCTAAATTCGAAAAATTGTTTTCCTTAATTTTAAGACAGACATGACTTCAGTGCTTTCAGTCATAGATTAAACGTACTTTTCCCTTTGCCAAATTGATCCATCTTTGACTACATTATTTTTTTCCACGCCATCAAAAAAAAATAATAAATAATGGCACGCGCGTTATTTTAAAAGAAGTTTCCCTTTCTCCTTTATGCTCTATTGTTTTTGACTAATTATTTTTTCGGCAAGAAACAAAGAAGCAGTACTGAGTTTAAGTTAGTGAATAATTCAATAGTTAAAATGAAACCACAAAATAGTTTAACATACAAGCCGTAACCATTATCAATCACACGCAATCCTAGAGCAATCCTAGAGTACACCTTGTTATAAAAGTCAGACATCAGACACACGGTTACCATTCTGAACAACCGTTCAGCTAATTGGAGAAGGTCAGTAAAATTGAAACACCGTTCATCAAAGTTACTTGAAGGTAAAATAGAAACACCTCAGTTTGTGTTACTTTAGCCTGAATTGTGCAAAGAATATCTGTTATCCTTCCTTTCTTATTATACTAGAAATAATCTATCTCTTCTACCTTAAATGTTGCTTGACAGACATGGGGTGTTTTTGGATGAAGTTGTCTATTCTGCTGGCAGTGGTCTTGCTGATGGAAACTGCGGTAAGTACATCCTTTCATAGGATTGCATATTTCCTTGCTTCTGTTATCTCTATTTTTCCTTTATTCCTTCCATTTCATTTCCTCCCTTGTTTTCTTTGGCACTGCCGTCTCATCTCAGTTTCTAGTCTTGTTTTCATTTATCTGTCTTCTATTCTCTTTTCAGGTTCTTTTCGCTTCTGTTTTCTTCTCTATTCTCCTTATTTTCCTAATCTATCACTTTTCCTTTTCCTTCTCTTCTGTTCTGTATAATATCCTTTCAGTTGTTTTCATCTGGCGCCCGTCTATTTTTTTCATTTCTCTATCTCCCTTCTCTGTTTTTTTTATTATAACAGACCGAAGCTTCCAATTTGAAGTGGGTAAGCGCTTCAAACGGTCATGTACCCAAGTATGCTGTAGCCGGAGGGGAAGACTTTCCCGGAGAGGTAAGGTTGTTCAATTTTTTTTTTTTTTGAAATAATCCAATCCAAGAAGCCAACCTCAACGTAACTAAATATCTTTCAGAAAAATCATATTTTGACGTTGTTGGTGGAAGTATTTCGTTTTGACAAGAGAAAATAGAAAATACTTGAAAACACAAACAATGCATCGCGCGCCTAGATTCCAAGAAGTCTGGTCTCACTCATCAAAACCCTAGAAATTCTAGGCTTCACAGGTCCTCTAACGATCGTTGAGTAAGTAACTGAATAACATTTGGTTATGCACACCGAATTGGCCGCCATTATCCAGTATTCCTGTTTCGAGTTTCTCAGGGTTAGTCTCGATCGATTTTGTTTAGAATATCTAATGTGTTCCAGTGAAGGTCCGTGGAATTTCAAAGTGCATTCTTAATTTTACCATTGATATTTGTGAATATTAGCTGATGCTAGATCACCAAGAATTCAAAAATAGTCTATTGGACTGATCTTAAGCACTACATTTCTTGATTTTAGTTCAATTCCAGGCTGTTTTACGCTGGAAATATTCATATCTCAGTAATTCTGTCGATATATTATATTTCTTACTAGGCGTCCTCTACTTAGATTACGAGAAGAGCGAGGATCGAGAGGATGTGACCTCGTATTTTGTCAGGTTTTGTGAGCATCCCACACGCGAGAGTCACTTTGCAAATATATATGATGCGATATATTATTTTATTGTAAATATTTTCGTAAATTAGTAATAGAGCCTGTTGTACTACACAAAAGTATGTATGTTAACCATTTAGCATGCACACTGTTGTAGGTTCTGTACGTGGCCAGAATTCAACTTAAGTCTGGTCCCACTCCTGGAAAAATGGATGCATCTAGCAAAATGGCCCACGCATCCTGGGGAGGAAAGGAGCATCATAATTCCAACTACCAGATCCTCACTAACCCTGGATGGAAATCGCATTTGGAATGGAAAAAGAGCAATGGCAGATATCCCCCTGCTAATGCTGTGCTTGGAGGTTTTGATTACGGTAAGTACAGAAAACAAGACCAAACGCTCATTCCCGGTCATGTGTAAAATGTTAAAAGGCAAGTCTTTAAATAATAATAATAATAATAATAATAATAATAATAATAATAATAATAATAATAATAATAATGTAGAGTTCTTGAAATCACCTAACGAAAGTCTCGATGCTTTGCATGGATGTTATGGATGGAGGGATGTGAGCAAAGTGATAGAAATAAAACATGCATGGGACTGGTGCTGCGCAATTATACAGTTATATAGACACATTAGCACACTGATATAGTTCTGTATATATTTGCTAACCTATCAACAAATCGTTGTATTTTGTAGGCAGGCCAGTCTTTGTGGCCAGGGTGCTTTACTCAGATGGTCACATGATCCCAGGTAAAGCGTCTTACTCCCAAGGACTCGCACACATCGGTTATGGTGGCAAGGAGTATTACAAACCTGAATGGTGGGTGCTAGTTGAACACGCCGGCTCAGGGCGAAAGAGGGGGTTCTCCTCTCGCTTTGAATACCCTGATTTGCCAGGTGTTACACCCCTGAAGCGAGCTCCCATCCTTGATCAGTGAAGTGACATGATCACGAGGTTAAATACCATGGAAACCCAACGATGATTAATCAGCAATTATAACATTTAAAATAATATGAGAAGTAAGTTTATATAAGAGCTATAAATGTTGGCCCCGGATATTAAGTATTATACAAAAATAAAATAGTCATGAAATAAAAATACATCACAAAACTTCAGTGTCATGCTGCTCTTGTTCATATTCTTGATAATTTTCTTTCTTTTTCACTAATATATTTTAGTTGTGTCGCCAAGCGCGAGGCAAACTCAACAGAGCGGTGATCATGAGGTTTTGACCGAGATAACTGAACTGAAGACCGAACATAGATTTGAAGTTTAGAAATTGTTTTGAGAGCATAGAGATCGGTAAACATTATTTCCTTATCATTTCTACTTATTAAATCAATTTTTTTGCCCTTGACGATCCTGCTTCTGGAGATAGTGAAGTGACTGGTGAAATATAAATGTTACTAGGATTTGAACAATGTCAGAAACGATATTTATACAGCCAAGATACTGATCCTGTTCACAGTAGCTCAGAACCGACTACATATCTCGATCGAAATCAAATAATGCTTTTAAGAACAATAAAGTCTTATAGAAAATGATATGTATCAAACGAAGTTGGAAATGAAAAATTTTGAATCGAAAATTGTTGCCATGGAAAAGGCTATAGACCCCTTGCAGCACGTCAGAATGCAGCTCAATTTGGAGGACAAAACAATAGATTCCAATTCATAAAATTCATGAAAGCTAGTTCTCTGGTGTATTCAAAGCAATTGAATTGAATATTTGCTGAAATAGGAAACAAACTCTACTAAAAAAGGAAATTACTACAACTTTCGTCTAAGATATAAGGTCAAAAAGTTTGTGCTTAACTAGGGGCCACGTCTGCCATTTTCCGGCCGTAAGCAGTAAAAACAGGCCAAACTGATAAGCCTACTCTTTATCACAGTTTCTACAGGAGAACACTCTGAATACGCAAAGATGCATTCAAGATCGATTGCGAACCTGAATAATTATTTATAAGGTTTAGAACTTTTCGGAAATACAGTCACCTTCAAAGCTGTTTATGTAATATCAATGTAAATTTAAATATCTCTTTGTCGCAGGCCGGAGAGATCTGAAGGGTCTGGGAAACTATTCTAAGATACCCACAACAATGTTATAACTTCACCAAGTATCGCGATTCTCCTATAACAATAACTTTAATCCTTTACATACCAAAATGATACAATGGATACAAACATTGAATAAGATTATCAATCTATATAATCTATATAATAAAACTATATATAATGAGAAAATATATAGTGAACAATAACATAACTATATAACATATGTGTGAATATATAAAGATAGAGAATTATTAAATATTGTAAGTGTTTAAGATGTCATGACAATATATATGTTTTATAACTTCACCAAATACTCATCTTAAAGCCGCCTCAAACGTCAAAAGTTTAATTATTCCTTACCTGTGCTAGGTTTGGAATGGTTTCTTTGGTGGTTTTCCTGGAGCTTCTCGACTGGTTAAGTACATTTGTGCACCATTTTGCAACACTTGGTTTATCCTTTGCCATATTTTGAGCAAAGATTAAAGACAAGCTTCGTCTTGAAAACTGTGAAACACAAAATTGGTATTTCAAAGTGTTTTAAAAGGTGGATTTCGGACAATAACATATTTTTGGGAGTTCTTAAATTCCATAAAATAAAACATACTCTCATCTCTTATTGACAAACCAAATTTATTTTAACTTTGCTATTAAAGGTGCACCACTGGTCAAGTACGACGGTCATCGACTAGAGCAGGTCGCCCGACCACAGGGAACCCATTTCGACTTTTTTCGCCTTTTGTTTCTAACCTTCGTTTTTTCAAAATTATTTCAAAAGCTTTTCTTCTGTGAATTATCTAATCATTCAAGACGCGAATATTTTAATCGTTTTGTAATAGCAGGGGCAACTTTTTCCATTCTTAAGTGTTGTCCCGAATCTTCAGCTAATTAAGGCATTTTTGCGGGTGGTCTTGGCTTGTTGCTTGTCACTTATTGCTTTCGGCTGCGATAACCTTTATTGAAATAGTTGTATATACAAACCACCAACGAAAGCCTCGCGATCTAGTAAGAATATCAATAATCCACGTGTTTCATCTGTCACAATTGTTCTTGGTCTGTTGCTTTGCTTTTTGAACTCAATGCGCTAATGATTTCAGATGATTGTCGAGGCGAATTATGATACGTCACATTCATATGGTTCATCTTCAGTCCAGGTTTGAACGAGAAACTTATGTACAATTCAAAGACAGGACGTGATGAAGACTGATTGACAACATGCACGAGGTAAATACTACTTAAATTAACAAACTTTAATATAGTTTATGCCAAGTATCGATGACCTTATGCAATTTGAAAACAAATTTGTTAGGTTATGATAAGTACTGTAGTTTTGGAAGCGAAGTTCAAAGACCTTTATTCTTACCTAAATCTTGCAATGTGCCTCAATTGCCAAAGTGGTCAAAGCATTTTTATATAGTTTTATATTTTTATATAGTTTTAGGTAAGAATTTTTTCAAATTAAGAAAAGAAACGGAATCCGGCCTGTACCTGAACCTAGAACATTGGTACATGAAACATTTGTTTCTCTTTCTGTCATTCATTTGATTTTATGATCCTTCCTTCAATCCATTCATCAGTTCTAGAGAAACTGATAACAGTTCAATTTTCAAGTCAAATAATGGTGATTATTTTCCTTTATTCAACTGATATTATTCCGCATTTACCTATGTTATGTGTTGATCTCAGAGTTAAACAGGAAAAAGTCGGCTCTTGTGAACGTTATTTATGACTACAAACCCCCACTGAGAGACTTCCTCAGTTATGGACAAATTTCTTTAAATTCTAAATCTTTTGAAATATTCCTGGGGTTTTAATATAAGACTTTTTCAAAGTATTTTATGACTTTTATGCTATACTCTTTAGCGGAATCTTTAATTCTGAAAATATCAGTTATGCTTAACAAACGCAGACTAAATTCAAGCAAAACTTTATATTCTAGAAAGTATTTGAAATAATTTATTTTAAACATTTCAAACTAAACGAATCTTCGAGAACAAATATGTTTACGTACAAAGAACAAAGACCTCGCGCGGAAGGATAAACAAGAGTCCAATATTCGATTCCAAGGCTTTTGTCACGTATTTGCTTCGACTGAGAAACGAACCAAGACTGAGCAGATATATCAGACATATCATATCCAACTTCATGCAAAACAAAAGAACGATAGAAAGAAATAGAAAATGAAATGTTCGTGACGTCGTGTGTTAAGGTATCAGGATATGATTAGGACCCCTATACACGCTACCTCAAATTTCGCTCGGGCTTTACAACATTTTGCCTTAAAAGTATACATTTTCTGAAAGCTAAATAAATGTAGTTTTCGAATATCTATCTATAATTGTCTGTTTTGGAATAGAAAATTTTTTTGGGGGTTCAAAGTGACATTCTACCTCACTTCATTCGACGACTTCCCGCAGGGTCCGAATTTCCGCTATCTCGATCAAAATTACATTAGCATACCCTGTGGATAATGAGCTTCAACCTCTGCTTCAAAACAGTGTCTCAGATGTTTGATATTTCTTTTTTTAGATCGTGCGCAATGACGCATTAAATCCGGAAGTTTGAAATTTTGAAATTGCAAAATAGACAATATATTTTGAATGAAAAAACATTTCAAAAATCGGAGACACCGGTTTTTAGATCGTATTGTTATTTATCATAATCCAAAGTTTCAGTTCGATAGCTACAATGTTTTTAAAACAATATTTTGGTCACACAAAAACTGCGGAGAAAGCCAATAACTTTTTTTGTGTCGCGAAACAGAAAATTCCATATTGATTTTTAAAAAATACGTTTATTTAGCTTTCAGAAAATGTATACTTTTATATAATGTTATTGAAAAGGCAGCGCGAAATTATGGTCGCGAGTAAAGTAATGTCGAAGGCGTCAAACGTATATACCTTAATAATACTACCATGAAAATAAATACTATTTATGAAATAAATTTCAGGAATTATTTATAACATCCAACATACCCTGGTTCCAGAGGCGCATTTAAATGGCTTTTATGCGGCGTTGCGCGAGACGAGCCGGAGGCGAGAGAGAAGCGCCTCTGGTAGAATCCGTTGGGAATCTCACTTCCATGCTAGGCGCCAAGTTATCTCGGGTTCCAAAACCGGTTTTCCCCGTTTTGTAAAACAAACACGCAAAACCGGTTTCGAATTACTCGTAACACATGGCTGCTCATATTATGACAGCGTTGAATGGTCTCTAAATGTCCGTAAGTACGGGTACTCCAGTGAAAAAAGTTGTAGAAATATGCGAAATAATTGATGTAAACCGTTTCTGTAGAGTATGTAACATCAACATCTCAATATCGGGAAGAGGAAAGTTTAATTTATTTGATGGTAAGGCTTCGAAGGATCAAAATCTTGAAGAAATCCAAACAGCGCTTCTTCTTGCTTAGGCTTGAGAAATAAAATTTCTGGAAACTTAGAGTTTAACGTTAGAGTAATGGCTGATCGAAACTGTTCTATGGGGTCTTGAAAAATAATACTAGTACTTGGAGTTTTGACGTTTTCTGTCATCGTGCGAGTCTGTCATCGAGTCTGTCATCGAGTCTGGAGTTACTTCAAAAACCGGTTTTACAATCACAACATGGCGCATTTCTGTGTAAGCCAATAGCAATGCGTGTTATATGGCACACTCACGGTCAGCCAATCAGCGCCCAGGTTCAAATATTGAACTTGGCGCCTAGCATGGAAGTGAGATTCCCAACGGATTCTACCAGAGGCGCTCTCTCTCTCTCGCCTCCGGCTCGCCGTACAAAAGCCATTTAAATGCGCCTCTGGAACCAGGGTACATCCAACATGGTCGCCATGTCTTTTGTCATTTTATTCTCTTGGGAATGTTTGCAAACCAGCAATATAAAAGAACGAAGGAAGTCAAAACGTTGATCCAACACCAGATGTTATTATGAATTTTAATAATAGCGATACTCAGCATGACTGACTTTTTGACGTAGTCCGTTGAACTGATAGAGCGGTTTTCGTATGTGGGAAACGATACGGAAAATTCGTAGCCGTACTGTAGCCGTACCGTATCTTACTGTAGCTGTAACAACGCGTTGTAATTGGATAAATTACTGGAAGACAATAGGAAGCCATTTCAATGTTACGGCAAGTGATGTCGTGTTCGTGCTGTAACTCGTACTGTATATTATAATGTTTCCCAATCATACGAAAACCGCTCTATCACTGACTTGAAAAGTCTGGTTTCGTCCAGTCATCAGCCATTATACTGAGCAGCAAGGTAAAGGGAAAAAGGTGTACACAGCTGTTGATTATCCTGCAGTTCAAAACGCCAGCAATATTGGCGTCTGACATTTATACATATATTATAACTATATGAATAACCCTCAGCTCATCACTTGAGATAAGCCCACCAGTACTAGTGGTGTAGGCAGGGTCCTTGGTTTCTGGGTGTACAAAGTCAGTACTCTCCTCAGAGCAAAGTAAATGAGTATAATGCATAAAAGTTCTGAAGTTTTGACTGAAAATGTTTTTTCACAGATGCTATATGTAGCAGTGGTGATAACATTCCTTAGTATTAGACTGAAGAGTGCGCTGGCTGACACGACCAAACGAAATAGTTATCACGTGAACAGAACCTGGACTGGGAAAAGTTACTGTACTCAGTCACGTGATCTTTATTCCAATGTTCTCGTGAACTGTCGACTGGAGAACATAACGCAACTTGACCAACTTGTTCCTAACCCCGAAATCGTCTACAGTTTGTAAGTTATAAAAGTGCACGTTTGAAATGAGTAGGACGCAAAGAAACGCACACTAAATCGCTAGTTCAGTCCATAGAGTCTTTTTTGCTAACAGCCTCTACACTTCACATTTATTTCATAAAACGCTGTAAACCTTTCGCGGAAATGTTTTTAATCAGATGCAGGTCGACACATCTTGTGTATTAATGCTTTTCGCACAAACGAGTGGCTTGAGATATATCTGCATATTCGTATTTAAACTTTATACAAAGGGCGTAAACTAAAAGGCGGAACCGCAGAGACTATATCGGCGTTGTTGACTTTCTTAGCCTTATGTACTTTATTACATTGAATATGTATTTATTTTCAAGGGATATTTCCAAGAACGGACTTACCAACATAGAAGATGAAGCGTTCTTCAGATACAGAAGACTTGTGAAGCTGTGAGTATATGACCAGGAATGTTCTACTCAAATACGAGATCCAATACACTCAACTGTAGATCAAAACTTTTGAACATATCTTTGTCCACAGGAATCTCAGATATAACAACATACAGTATATACCAAGGAACGCATTCAATGGACTGTCGGGGCTCAAATCCCTGTAAGTCAAACAAACCATCATGTTAAACGTGATAGGAAGTTTGCATGATGGCGTCATTTGACCACCACTACCAGAATGCTTCGCGAATTTTCTTTCTTATGCAAATTCGTATTTCCTCATGAGAATAGTAAGGCAATTGGTGCTAATGAACTCAAACAAAAGAAAGTGTGCAAGGGATTATGGTAGTAGAGATAAATGACGCCATAATACAAATGACCTAGTAGATCTTTACATCGGGCGTAATGTTTTCCCATTCCAGACCACGTGTAGAGTATCATTTCATTGTTTAATGATTGCGCATGAGAAAACACATGAATATGAATACAACTCAAACAAAGAATCTTATTCTCAAGAGAATGACACGAGGTCTGAAATGGGAAATCATTACGCCCAAGGTATAGAGATCTACTGATCGAAATTCATAGTTAAAGATTTTGCTAGAAATAGTAAGGTTTAATAGTGTTACAAAGTTATCTCAATAAACAAACTGTACTATCAAATGTTAATTTCCAGAGATATAAGCTACAACACATTGTTAACCTGGAATACGTCGGACATCATCAAGCAGCTGCCTTCCCTATCAGAACTCGACGTCACAGGAAATCCATCATGGTTACCAGAGCAACATATCCGGGACCTTCCAAACATCACAGTCATCAAGGGTATAGCATCTTATGCAATCCCACATCTCAAACACTGTATACATTGTGACCTACATAAACGCGAGAGCATCGTACAAGTCACAGGAGCCACCGTAGCTTCTACTACACATGTTTGTTTCAAAGTGGTGTTCTCTTTTGTTCATAATTTTACCGCTGTTTGGGGCTCGAAATTTTCGGTTACATGTCAGGATTCTGAATCAGACACCGACGACACCCTTATCTGTGATCCACCCCGTCATCCACACTTGGGATCTTCACATTATAACATCGAGTTGATCGATCTGTGCTTCCAACAACTTAACAAGTGGGTATTACACAACATTCCAATAGGGTTGGTCGCCATGGTAATCAATGCCATTGTCATGACAACAATCATATTAAGTCCAAGCTTGAAGAAGAGCATAGACATGCTATTTATTTGGCAGTTATCGATGGGAGACTTTTTACAGGGACTGTATCTTGTTATCCTGGCATCTTCATATCGTTCCATGTCGAGCTCCGAGTATCACGAGCTCAGATCATCTTCCTATTGCGAGATCCTTTCTATTCTCCTTGTGGTAGCTTGGTGCTTGGGTATGTCTGCAGGTTTTCTTGTCACAGTAGATCGTTATATCTGTGTTGTGTACAGTATGGAACCAAACATTCGAATCCGTCTCATACATGCAAAGGTGCTCATAATCATTATTTGGGTCTCTGTAATCATTATAAGCTCTTTGCCTTTCGCTTTAAAGATACGACCATTTTTCTTTGACTACTCGTGCTCCAGCTCTACATTCCCTGATGGTAGCTACTACAGTGCATACCTTGGGTATGTTGGCGCAATCTTTTTCATCAGTTCCTATATTCTTTACATTCGTATTTTCTACGAGGTACGCAAAGCGAGCCTTAACGTTGGGATACAACGAGAATGGAAACTTGCCAAAAAAATCATTTTCGTAATTTCAAGCAACGTTGTTTTTCTTCTGATCCCAAGTGTCGCCGCGCAATTTCTCAGGAAAAACAACACAGAGAACTGGGTGGTTAAACTGATTTACTGGAATGCTGTTGTACTGTCATGCTTTGGAATAAACTCTTGTCTTAATCCCCTTATTTACCCATTTCGTTGTCAAAGGTTCACATGTGAGTTGAAGAGGTTGTTAGGTTTTCGGAAAAAAGTTGTTGGAATTTCTAAAACAATTGAGGGTACTTAGCTGAAGGTACTGATGCAGAGGTTTGATTAACGGGCGAGATTTTCCCATCTTGTTTCTAGGTAAACACCCAACTCAAAATCTTAGATTGGCCCATTAATAGTCCTCAGGGACTACCGCTTTTCTAATTCCTAGTCTTGACTTGACCAAGAATATCACTATTGATGACTAAAAACCAACACAAGCATAACAATCATTTACCTATTGGGTACTCATAATCCCAACGGGATGAATGAACGCTTCGCTTTTAATTAAACTATTCTTTTGTCTTTTTATTATTTCTTATTGTTTTCTGTTTTCTCTCGTAACTTTGCCTACCTTGGTTATCTATTCTCATAACAAGTATGTATGAAATACCCCGCATCCAAGGCTGATCCAACAGGGACACTAAAAATAAAGATACTTAATACAGTGTTTTGAAATAAAGATAATAAAGATAGTTAAACAAACGTAACTTTCCCTCAAATGCATTTGCGCCCCAAAATGGTCAAACAATATCCATATATGTGCATTCCGGCTCTACACACTCCTCAAACTAGTATACAAAACACATTCTTGTAAAAAATATATCTCATTATCTCCATGTATATAGTTCCATTTGTTATTCTACGTTTTCGATAATATAGAAATAGAAATAAAAGGAAAAGAAACAATTAATGCATATTTATTGACTCCTAAAAGAGTTATAATGGACCACTTTCGAGATTCTGGTTGAATGATCATAAACAAAGCAATTCAAGACGAGGCTTCGAGGAAACTAAAGAATATATAAGGATTACTCCATTGTTTCCCTCCAGAGCCTCGCCTTGAACTGCTTTGTTCGTGATCATTCAACCAGAACATCGAACCATTAG
Source organism: Anthopleura sola (assembly GCA_023349425.1). Lineage (NCBI taxonomy): Eukaryota > Metazoa > Cnidaria > Anthozoa > Actiniaria > Actiniidae > Anthopleura > Anthopleura sola. Next base: position 98,804 of record JALHLI010000024.1, read on the forward strand.
CAACCATATCTTAACGTAACAATCGTTTTCCTTCATTATTTCGTCTTGCGTGCTAATCTATAAACTTGACATACTACAAGATCGAAAAAACATTCTTAGCCTAATATCAAATCTAGAAAACATGTTTCCTATAGTAACATCAACTGCAATATCAATGTCCTCTTTTAAGTATGTAGTTTTTTGTTATGATAATGTCTTTTTAATTCTTGGGATGAGTTGCCCAAAGCTACGAAATTACGTATTATATTATATCTTGCATTAAATCCCTGGATCCGCGCCTAAAATGACGTTAGAGCTGCACAGGACCAATGTACAAATGTACGGAGTAGCACCGAAATAGCTTCTCATTGTTTAATGCTATTCATCCAATCAAAATTCGCAGCACGATTACAGTAAAATAAGGTATGAATACGCCTTTAACTTATCCAATCATACGTTATCTGTTCAATCATTCACCAAATACTTCTTTTAAAAGCATTTGAGCGTGATATCATCACCCATGATAAAAAATGGTGCCCAATATCTGGGTTGTTCATACTTGGGACAAGTGTTTCTCATTTCATTCATTGTCTCCTGTAGACTCGTACTGGCAGATTTACCAGTCTTCAGATTGTAATAAAATATTGACATGAATTCAAGAGTTGCTTCATCGTCGATGGCCCAAAGAGACGCTACCACTGCACGAGCACCTGACGCTAGAAAGGCTCGACACATGCCAACTACTCCTTCAGCTCTGATTTCACCACGTCCACTGTGACAGCAGCTTAACACAACTAACTGTGCACGTACTTGAGCCTGCTGTACGTCAGCCATGGTCAGCATGTAATCTTCTTCATCTGGGATCTTTGTTGATCTTATCTCAGGAGAAGCCGCAAGTGCTATCGTACCTTTAGTGAGACTGCCGTGTGCAGCAATGTGAACAACAGCTACTCCTTGTTGTAACTTCTCTAGGACGGCAGGCTTAGTAGCTTCTTCGCCTATTAGTGGTTTCACATTAAGACAATTAGCTACTAATTTGGCTTCTGTTTGTGCACTTTTCAATTGCGACATAACCGTTACTTCTCCATTGAACATGACTTCACCAACATGAGGATCTCCGATAATCAATGCACCTTCATTGCTCTGATAATCCCCTGCATTCTCGCTTAGCAGTTTCAGTGTTGCAATCGAGGGAGCAACTCTGATACGTTTGGTTTCTGATAAATATTTGTCCGTGTCAGGATCCTGTAGGGCAGCAAATGGTATCTTACAAAGAGAACCGTCAGGAATGAAGACAATCTCGCACTGCTTAAGCAGCGACTGTCCTTCACCTATAATCATCCAATATAGAAATTCTAAGGCAGTAGCTGGACGGCATTTTTCATTATCGTACATCGAAATTTCCTTCTTGTACACGACAAAGCTTCTCTTTCCTTGCTTTATCAAAAGTGCTTGCTGATCATCATTATCTTCCTCTTCTTCCTGTTTCTGGTGTTTGATATCTTGGTCGGTATCTAATATCCTATCTTCACAATTGACCTCTTGAAGTACCTCAATTTCATCAAACATTTTATCAATCAGTTGATGATATTTTTTCTCGTCGAACAATACTTGCTGGACTGAAACTTCAAAGTAATTACATCCAACAAAAAACCCAAGTGCATTACCAAAACCGCATATCGAGGAATAGAGAATTGCAAACTGGTTACTTGAGACTAGTGTTTCAATATCGCTGAATTTCATGTCGCTCTCTTCTTTGTTATCTTGCATTCCATAGTTGGCGACCAAAATGTCTTTCAGTGCGCGCGCACGACATTTGTCTAGCACTAACAGGGCTTCGTTATTTCGATTGGTTTGGACGTAAACCAAGGACAGGAACCTAAAACATCCATCGTACCTATCAACAGCTGACATCTTGAATTCATCATTGCTGCCAAGAGATCCATAGAACGCTTCAAAACACTGTATCGCTTCATGTAGGTATTGCTCAGCCATCTGCCAATTATCATTTGCAGCATATAACTGAGAAATATAAAAAAAGAAATCAAACCGAATCTTTTTGTTTTTGCATCCTGCTACCTCACGCAGCCCATCTTCACAGTACTGTAAACCTTCCTTGTATTTCTTCATTCCTATATACAATTCTCCTATAGGTGCATAGCAAAACAGCTTCTCTTGACTGTCGTTTGATTGTAATATCATTAATTGTTTTAAGCAATTGATGGCTTTTTCGTACTGAAGCTTTGATTTGTAGTAGTTGTAAAGCCTATAGTAGGCAATGGCCTGCTGATTACCATCGTCTGCCTTCACAGCTTTCACAAGAGCTTCTAGTTCTTGTCTTAGACATGTTGGCACCTCAGATAACGCGTTATCAGGATCAAACGAAGAGGCTTTTTCGAGCATTCCAACAAGGGCGTAGAAACCTGACAGCATCGACCTGAACCACTCCTTTGCCGTGTCGTTTTTCAGTTCTCCAGCTATAGCCATGCCTTTAGTCGCGTAGTTACAACCGCTATCAATCTGATCTGATCGCTTATATGTATCAACAAGAAGGCCATATGCTTGCATCTCAGCTTCTTTGTTACCAGTGGCCGTTGCGATTTCAAGGTGCTTTTTACCACAGTTGATAGCTTCATTGTAATTATTCAGCTCCAAATATGACTTTCCTAGAATAGGCAATGCATTCATCTCAGAAATATTAGTATCTTGGCTGTCTCCTATAGTTTCTATGTACTTTTTGCCGTAAACAACTGCTTCTTCGTAATGGTTAGTGTGAAACAGCGCTGTTGCAAGTCTCAAATAGGCCTCGACCTCCACCTCTTTAGGACAAAAGAGACTCATCTTGTCGATATATTTTCTACTGAATTCTATGACATCATCCCATTGGCTCTTTGCCTCGTACAACTTTGCTATACTATAACATGACATTACTTTAGTCCTTTCGTCTCCAATTTCAGTTGCAATTACGGCGCATTTTTGGAAAGAATCGAGTGAATCTTCATTCAATGCTAAATGCGCCTTAGACTTGCCAAGACTAAAGTATGCTGCAACAGCTGCAGGTCCAAGACTTGCATCTTTGATGTATATCCCAGCAGCATCAAGAGAATTACGATCGTCCATATCAGTCGCTTTCTTGGCACTCATTTCCTGTATAATACTGATACTTTCCCTTGCATGATAAATGGCTTCATCGTACTGCTGTACTTCTTTATACGTATTACTGAGACCTAAGTATGCATTAATTTCACAATACATGTTGCCTGTGTCTTTGGCAATGTCAATGCTTTTCTTGAAATTAAAAATGGCTATGTCATATTCATTCAGAACAGATTGTATCATCCCTAGAGTAAGGTATACTACTTCCCCATTGATTTTAGTTTCTGACTGTTTGGCAACGTCATGGTAATTTTGCACACAAGAAAGAGCATCAGTGTACCTATCAGATGAAAAGTAAATGAGGTGTAGTGACAAGTAGGCATTCATTTTACTGATGTTATCACCAAGGGCATCTGCGATGTCAATCACTTTGTTGCCATATAGAATAGCATCATTATTCTGACATAGAGCTGTATACACTTCGTGTAACAAAGAACATGCTTTCATCTCGGTTCGCTTTTCGTGGCTTCCTTCAGCAATGTCAAGACAGTTTTTAGCTATTTCTAGGCACTCTCTGTATAAACATGTTAGCTGATCTTTAGTTAGTCCTAGATTTAAACGTCTTGCTGACGACACACAAAACCAAATGAGCAAAAGGTTCTTCTCATTTTCTTTTTTATTACTTATGTAACCTATGTTGGTTAAGCTGACCACGCTTCGCTCAAAATTGTGTGCGTTTTCAGTATCATCTAAGATATTACTATCCATGTTGTCTTTGTTGCTTACACTGACCACGTTGCTTGTGCTATCCATGTTGCCCATGTTGCTTACACTGACCAGGTTGCTTGTGCTATCCATGTTGCTTACACTGACCACGTTGCTTGTGCTATCAATGTTGTCCATGTTGCTTACACTGACCACGTTGCTTGTGCTATCCATGTTATCCATGTTGCTTACACTGACCACGTTGCTCGTGCTATCCATGTTGTCTTTGTTGCTTACACTGACCACGTTGCTTGTGCTATCCATGTTGCTTACACTGACCACGTTGCTTGTGCTATCCATGTTGCTTACACTGACCACGTTGCTTGTGCTATCCATGTTGTCTTTGTTGCTTACACTGACCACGTTGCTTGTGCTATCCATGTTGCTTACACTGACCACGTTGCTTGTGCTATCCATATTGTCCATGTTGCTTACACTGACCAGGTTGCTTGTGCTATCCTTGTTGCTTACACTCACCACGTTGCTTGTGCTATCCATGTTGTCCGTGTTGCTTACACTGACCACGTTGCTTGTGCTATCCATGCTATTCATGTTGCTTACACTGACCACGTTGCTTGTGCTATCTGAGCATGCTACCACATAGTCTTCATCACTTGGATGCCTGAAGCAAAAAACATCTTACACCTCAATGGTGGCGAAGTGACTTTTTTTTCCTTAAGAATAATATAATGTATAAAGATTGAAATAAATATTGTTTGGTTATAAACTGAGTTATGGCTCAGTAGGTATCACAGAGGAAAAAAGGGTTTAGGGAATTAGGGTCCAGGAATGGATTTAGTTTATTATAAATTTTATTGAGGCATTCAAAACTCTGAATGAAATATACTTTTGTTGTAAATGGAGAGAGAAATCATTTCATGCATGTGTAATTCGACCTTAATACCCAAGAATATTAATAAAGATAACTTAAATAGAGATAAAAGAATAAAGGTGCATCCAAGGCTATACACTCGATTGCAAAAACGTTGTAGTATACATTTATGCATATACACCCTTTCCGAGAAACTTTGTCACCCGTGAAGTGAAAAGCCTACAAACTAGTAGCGCATGGGACTGTGGGTAACCTATATATACTTTATTAGAACGCATGGATTTCATGGCCACATTGCTACACTTGTCAATATATTATTGAAAAATGTCCATTTTGAATTATCAAACAACAAAAAGGCGTTCCGAATCACCACATTAATTATCTGAACTCATCCATGATCCTTTGAGCCACTAGCTTCTGTGCTTTTCACGGGTGACAAACTTTCTCGGAAAGGGTGTATACAAATACCTAATGAGATGCAAAAATGGAAAAAGTCCTAAAATATGATCGTGTTTATGTTGAAAGTTGCCAAAATCACTTCAGTCTATGCCTTGTTTTTATGCAAGGCAAATCAAATACATAAGGTTTCAAAGTAACAGATATTGATAAATTATATTTATTCATATATTTTCACTTTTTAGGCCTAAGAACCCAAAGGTGGATTTGGGGGGCGGGCGGGCGGGCGGGGGGTGGATTGGGCAGCTAGTCACCCCCCTTTGGAGTTAAAAAATAATAGGAATAAAGGATAAGGTAAGAATTTAAAAAATGCTCTGGGTGATGCCTTTCTAGGTAACATCCACTCCCTTGAAATCATTCTGGATCTGTCTCTGCTACCCATCAAATCACATCAACTTAATTATAATTGCACCAGTCTTGACATGGGCATGCTGTGCTCAAGGTATAGAAACCTTTTTAAGCTGACTGTGCATGTCAGTGGCCAACACTAGTGAAAGTAAACCCCCACCCCTCCCCTCAACCCAGGACAGGGTGGGGGAATGTGGGGCATAGAATCACACATGACAATCAAAGATGCTCCAGGAGGTGGAGATAAAGTGAAGATTTGACAGGTGTGGGGCAAAGGTGGGGGTTTAAGTCAAGAAATGATTGCAGTTTTGCAAGGAAGCCTGGTAACAAAGATTCACTTTCTTCAAGATGGTGGAGTTCTGAGGTGAGTTTTGTTTTGACCTCAGAGGGAAGGGTTCTCACTCCACTATGTGGGGTATTCCCCAACATTTGTACAGCCCATTTTTCAAATGCCCCACTAATCCCCACCCTGTCCAAGGTTGGGGATGTGGGGTTTACTTTGACAAGTGAATAAGTAAGACATTATGGGATGTTGATGGGGGCAATTATTGGAACATTTATACTATGCACAGCTGTCAGGGTGTTTTTTTAAAATATAATTTAACATTATCCAATGAGAAACACATTCTAAAAACCAATTGAATTTGCTGGTAATAAGTTGGGATGATATGTGAAACACCAAAGTGTAAATTTTTTTGAGAAAGTAACCCTGCCACTCTATGCTTTATGAATATTTCCATGTTTGCCCCCTTTGCATCAGCTGTTGTAAATTCCATACAGGTCAGATCAATGTTAAATAATATCAGTTGTACTAATTGTTCTTTGGGAGTGAATTTGAACAAGAAAATCTGATTCACATATTTCTCCTGGATGACTGATTTCCTTATTTTTTTCCTTTATTAATTATTCATAATTTGGTTAATAGTTGACCCTATAACCTTTGAAATTATCTTATTTGGAGAAGCAGGGTTCGCATGAAGTGACCCTGGTTCCAGTCCTGGAATCAGTGTCATACATATGTTCACGAGTAGAGTTGCTAAGTTGTATATTCTGATGTTAAAGAAGTCAACTACAAATTACACATCACACCAAAAACAATGCAATCTGCCATTTTCTCTGCCAGGCAAAATGGCAATTTTGTGGCGGTGAAGTATGGGGATCCAGTTCCATTGGTCTTGTTATTCAAGCTAAGACCATCAAGATATATATAATGATAGGTATTTATCTCATGCTTTTTGTGAAATTTTATAAATTTTGGCAACAAAAATGTCATATGTAAACAATGATATAGGCTCACAGTGCATTGTAGTTGACTAGGATTCTTTAAGCAAGGATTCTCTCCCCAGTTGAACCTTGGATTAGTTCATTAAATTGTATAATTCATTGAAATGAAAGCTTATATATACATATATATATATATATATATATATATATATATATATATATATATATATATATATATATATATATATATATATATTAGTGTTCAACAAATATTCGCAAATTAAAGCTTACTAATTTAATTGAATACATTCATTGACATTCCTAAGATACTATTGAGTGAGTGCTCAGAGATACTATTTTATTCTCACATTATTGGACATTAGTATAAATACAAAGGTGATTATACAAAATCGCGCGCTCTGATTGGTTTTCTATCTCGGATTATCAGCCAATAATCACCTTTTCGGACAAAATGGCTGTCAGCGTGACCATATGCTTTTAAAAAATAAAATATTTTGACTTTCAATGTTGTTTCCTTCTTTCTTTTTTGAAATAATCACCTTTTTATTTATACTAAAACAATTATTCACCTCAGGCTCAGTGATTATTGATGAATATTTACCTCGGTAAATGTTCATCGATAATCACTTCGCCTTCGGCGAATAACTGCTAAATAAAAGGGAAAAAAAGACCAATTGTTCAATTACCATATATAACTACCATGTGCCATATTGTCTAATTATCAAATTAGTTGTTTAAATTAATCATTCCCTATATATCAAACAATTAATTTTCTACTTATCCAATTAACTTGATATCTAATTAAAAAGCTCAAAGCAAAACTCTTTAAGCTGTTTGTTCACGGGCAATTAGGCAATATTGAATATATAAAGCATTGCATTTTAACCCCTTTCGAAGGTTTTGAATCCCCAGTTGGGGATAGCTCATATGAAATGGAAAATCCAAGAAGTAATGGTAAAATACGAGTGGAAATCCTAAGGTAGAAGACACTGGAAAACCTTGGGATATATGTTAAAGGGATAAAACCTTGTGGGTCTTCAGTGGAAAATGAACCATTTTCTAGAGGATAAATGCACATTCAAGGGGAAATACTGTGGGCGTGACTAATGTGGGTCATTTAATAAAATAAATTTTGAGTTTAAACTTCTCCTTATCCTGCGGAGGATATCAGGAAAATCTTTTGGGAATATGCTAACAATGAAAGAATGGAAATCCCTGGGTTTCTAGCCTTAAAATGGTTTTAAAATTACAAGATAAGCTTTTGAAATTAAAATTACGCGAAGATAAAATGAATAACATGAGTTTTACTTTAGGATATTTCTCCTCAAACATTTGAATTTCTTACCTTAAATATTTCTTGTAAAGAAACCAGTGCTCCAAATAAAACAGTTGATAGGCTTTTTATGACATCCAAACGACGAATAAGGTTGTAAAATGTCTAGGGAAATGTAAACTCTTTCCTCGAACCATCAGCCGCCATCTTTGTTGGCTTTTTTTCATGTCCTGTCTGTCCTGTGTGACTGACACTACATCACCTCTTGCTATCCAGTGTCTGCCATGCACTCATTTCCCGTCGTATCCTATGTTTTGCTATGTTTAATGTCATTTACTGATATGCCGAAAAATTATCGATGGAAATCATCATGATTTTTCTTAGTTATTTTGCTTTTTAAATATTGACGGCGGGAAGCTCATGATAAAACCTAATTTCATTTATTTCGCGTATAAAACATATAACAGATACAAGAAATATTCAAAAGCGCTTTACGACTACATCAGTAATTGGACATAAAATCAATACATGCTTTCAGTCTTTAACTGAACTCGACATGCCGTAGCATAGCATCCCATAAGAATGGTTATCGCATGAATGGGAAACATACGGTACTGACTTACAGCACGTCACGGTACGGCATGCCGTAACATCGAAATGGCTTCCCATAACTGATGGTTATCGCATGAGTGGGAAACATACATAAATGACTTTCAGGACGTACGAAAAAAGCTTTCCTAATGTTTGTACTAAAATGCTTTTCACTGAGTGAAAATTTCGTGTTAGACGCAATGTTTTCCAGCGGTCATGCTTGTTTTTACACAATTTTACACATACGTTTTCAGCCTGTAGCTAGCTGTTAGAGTTAGATGAATGCTTGGGGTTCCTGTGGCTGACTCGTACTGTGTAGCCTACATCCAAGTATTATATACTGTATATTTGTTTATTCACGCGATGCCGTATTTTTTTAATTTTTTTTTTTTTAAATAATTAAAATTATTACCTGTTTCATATAGGCATAAATCTTAGCACACGTTATTCAGTATAAGCGGTAACGCTCAAGTGAACCTTGGCCCTTACTCTATACAGCATCCAATCACATCTTTGTAAGTAATAGCTTAACAAAAGAATCACTTACATCAATGTTCTCTTCTATTGTCGCCTTGGGCTCATTAGGTTAACAAATACCTCAGAAACCAGTTGTCAAGCACAAGGATTAATTTGGAATTACTGTAAACACTCAACGATTGCAACAAATTTGTTTTAGAAATCGTTTAATTTCCAGAGCAGAAATATTGAAAGTTTACTTAACTATTACTTGAAGGAACCAAAATGGCAAGGAAAAGAGTTATGCCTTAATCACGGAGATTGGTGCGTAGGAATTCAGAATACTACTGTCTTCGTTAGTGTAATTACTTCCAATTAACTTAACGCGAGTCGTACAACATTGTAATTACTTTTGGAGTGGCTTCATGTCCAAGAGAGAACGATGAATTACTGATTCAAGAATGCCTTATAAAGAGAAACAGAATTGTCCTTCCTTGGTGGAAAAAGAAGGTAGTCTAATAACTTCTAAGCAGCGACCAGAATGGCAGCCTAAGCGTTCACAAATTAAGGCAAGTCAACAGATAAGCTATCAGAAATTGGCTGATAAACTGTCTGGAGGAATTCAATACTGGACGAAACCCAAACACGCTGGTAACATGCAGAGCTACAAAGAGTACATTGCTTCAAATCAGAAAATAAGTCGCAATAACCGATGTGGAAAGTGTAGTGGATTCCTGAACGAGGAATCTAAAATCCGATTCTTTCTCAATGAAAAGCCAACCGAGCCGAATTGTATTTTTGGAAGAGAGTATTGCGATGTTATTGGTCCTTGTGCAGATTGTTCGTTGTTAAATCAAAGAAATGCTATCGTTCGTAGACAGATCCTCGAGTTTCCTGACTTAGAGGTCACTCCACGACGCCTTGTAGCACCTCTCCTTGCTAATACTATTTTAACCCAAGCATTATCCAATGAAAACTCGTCTTCTATACAGGTTTGTTATCCCAGTAATTCCTTTTTAAGACTGCCAGCAATGTCTTCAGAAACTCTACGCTACATGCGGAAGGAAACTGGCAGCCGAAAACAGCGAAGGCTCAAGGCTCCTCAAGAGAACAAGACAATGAAAACCTATATTGAAGTCAGACTTCCAAAAATCTGACCTCTGTGGACTGACCAATCTGCAAACAGCAATATGTGGATGATTTGTATCTATGGACTGTTTTTATAGGACATTTTGAAAGAGTGATTGCCCTTTTTTTATTCTGAAATACCAGGGTCCAAGTTATGGTCCCTTGATGTCATCTCTCTTGTATAAAAGTGCCGAAAATGATAAAACGTTGGCAGCACCATCAAACTCATTAAGTATTAACAAGAGACCATGGTTAAGGCCAATGTCTATGGAGATAAATATTACAATTATTAAGAGTAAGAACTATGCCAGTAAGGTCATGTAAGGTCTGATTCAGCTGATCAGCTTTGTGTGCAGCAAATAAATAGTGAAAATTTCCAAACAAGTTTAACCATAAAAGAGTTTTGAAACAACGCAAGAAAGAAATAATCAGGCCGGGTAAATCGCAATGTAAACTTAAAAAGAAACAAAAACATTCAAATATGATTATTGGTTCCCTTAAACAGCCTCTGGGCTGATCTACGTCGGGGCATGGCAAACTCATGCACACATCAAATTGAAATTTAGTGCGTTAGTTTTTGCAGACAGAGGAGAATTGAAAAGTGGAGGACCCGGAGAAAAAAAATCCTCCATCGAAATCAAGGGAAAGATCTAATAAACTCTACTCGCATGAGATGTTCAGTCCAGGAATCAAACCCGAGACCCTAGAGATGAGAGGTGCATGAGTGTACTACCACTACACCACCCTTGATTCCCTAATGTATGTGATGTTCAGTCCAGAAATCAAACCCGAGACCCTAGAGATGAGAGGTGCATGAGTGTACTACCACTACACCACCCTTGATTCCCTAATGTATGTGATGTTCAGTCCAGAAATCAAACCCGAGACCCTAGAGATGAGAGGTGAATGTACTACCACTACACCACCCTTGATTCTCACTACTATGTTTGAAAAGGAATAGTGTCCAAAATTGTATTGCGGTTAACTAAAAAAAGGTCACTCAATTTTGCATTCTAGATTTGCTCAGTTCCACACGGCTTTCTCCCCAATATCGCCAACCTCTGTCCCATTTCAAACAACATGTCATCCGCTTGCTTCCCATTAACACTTGAAAAACACTCAAATAAAGCGGAACTATCTTCCTAATGGTGTCAGTAACAAGTGGTCTGTAAGTAGTGAGGTCTACTTTCATTTAATCATACCATCTAAAGAATGAGCCGATATTCTCCTAGGAGTATTTCATTGTTGCCCCAACCTTCGATCTAATACCGGAAGTAAAACGATCGATCTCCAAAATGTCACGTGTTTGAAAGTTGCCTAAGCTACATCACATGTATATCTTTCTAAAGTTCTTCCTGTAGGCCAACTCTCCAGGAAGACCTGCGCCTGACAGTCATTTCAGCAGCTGTTCATGCAAAACGTGATGAAACTTTTGCTCATGCGCACTAATAAATATAGTTTATCTTCCGTGTGCATATATTGTGGCAACGTGCGACAGCTAACTTTAGCTGAAAATATGAAGATAAATCTCTCTCTCTTTCCCTCTTTCAAAAATAAAATGGATGTATCGGCTCTCGAACAAAAGTGTTAACTAAAAATACTGTTAATTCTCTGATATTGACATAGCAGTTGATGTAATGACGTGTAGTATCTCTGATATTAAGCGCCAGTCGGTAGAGTGACACTACATTGACTTATCAAGCTCATTTACATGCAGCAAAAGAGATGATAAAATTCCTTAACTCAGTAGAACAAACACAAGTTAATTAAGCAAACGGCTTATGTCGTCACGAGTTGCAGACGACTCGAATCCCGTTCAACACTAGAGCTAAACTTCTTATAACTTTCTCATTCCGTAATGAAAGTGTATGGATGACTTGTAAAGGTGGCACTTTATACTCCTTAGTGGAACTGAGATACTCGTGATTCCAACCAAACTGATTGTATTTAAGGCCAGGCGATACAGACGGCGAGTCTCCTTCAAGTAAGAGTTATCCATGGAAACGGATTTGTTTAAAGATAATCTATAACATTAGCCGATTAGATTCTTAAAAGTACTGTTCTGTCAAAAGATTCATCTGAACTTCATTTTCTTAGGTTTCATAATCAATATAACAATATTGGAATAACTTAGAAAAGAAATTTACAATGAAAGTAGTACGAGAAAAGTTCAATTGTCAAAACTTTTACTAACGTTGTTGAGGAACCCATTCCTTCTCCCCACCCCCTCCCCCTCTGATGACATTTTCTTAAAACTGAAGAACCCACGGTGGGGAGGCGGGAGGGAACTGATACAAGATACAGATATATAATGGGATGCAAAACTAAAAACTAATATAAATATGACCGTGTATCCATGAAAAGTTAAAAACATTTATATACCTTGCCTTGCATGATGCAAGACGTGTCAGGTGCCTCTCGTGTACCCGATAATAATAAATATCTATCTATCTATATAGGTTTGTTGTTTAGGCCTTACATTTTCTCTAATACATCTTTAATAATATCTTATGGAACTCAAATTAACCATAGGTTTTTTCCAAATAAAAATAGAGAATATTATAAACAATGGATGAATTTGTCTTCTAGGTTGTGCAAGATGTCATTGCAGCTGGAGGAGAGAGTAGTGAAACATCAACCTTTTTCTGTTTATCTTGAAGACGCTCTGAAGACACTGAACTGTGATCATACTCCCAGGACTATTCCACGCCGGTATTATAAACAACGCCACACTCAAAACACCTCAGAATTGGGCCAAAAATCTCCCAACAGGGGGAAAGGTCATAAGAATTTAGGGAGCAAATTACCTCCTGACAAGAGTATGGTGGCCACTAAAGGACCCCAATTATCTCCTGATGGGGGTATAGTGGGACTAAATGCAATTTCCGACAAGGGTATGGTTGGTACGAAGGCGATAAAAGGAGGACTAACACGCGTAGAAAAGGAAAAGCAAATCGTCAGTGAAAGAATGAAAACTGGAAAAGATTTTTCCTTGAAGAAGTCTTCAAAAATGACACATGTACAACCATTAGGAAAACTGCGAGAATATAAGACTGACTATGGTATAGATCATATCCCTAGTCTAAGAAAGATAGACGGCTTAGATGCTCAATACGAGAAGGAAAAACATATCCAGAAGATTTTGAATAGTTTGAACCTTAATACTAGTGCTCACTACAGAAATCCAACCAGTACATCAAGCAAAAAACAGCCAGTCATCAAGAATACAACTGGAATTGACTTTGCTTCTAGTCTCATGGAAAGCCATAATTTAACGTTGAAGCAGTTAAGAGAGTTCTGGCAAGACATGCCATCATTCTTGAATATACAGACTGCAAAACTCAGGAGAAAGTACGGTATTATTGAGAGCGAGGCTCCGGATGACATTGACGATATTTCGATTGAGATTGTAACAAAATGGAACAAACCGACGATGGTTCTACCTGACATACAAAACCAAACTTCAAGAACATTGTATGTTGTTGAAGAAGAAAGCTGAAACAGCCACCAATCATCTTGTTGCAATTCATTGGTACAATCGATATTAACTCGGAGTGAAGTCGGCCATCAGTCGGAGCTCGGTCCAATCGATATTAACTCGGAGTGTAGTCGGTCTTCAGTCGGAACTCGGCCCAATCAATTTTATTTCGGAGTGTACGAGTGTACGGCTTGTAATCAGATCAGATCAACCAAGAAATCGTTTCAGGGTTAGATACATTGTCTAAAACATTTCAAGCTATCTTACATTTATTGAAAATTAGGAATTACTGTATTTTTTAAAAATATATTTTCGAATCATACTTTCTGTCGTATTCTAGCCGATGAGAATTAAATATGGTTTACCTGTGTATCTGCTGCAGCATCTCTCTCCATTTTGCTCCATTTCTTGTTGTCATCATTTTCAGGTATGCATTTACAGATCTAAAAAATACCAAATATTTCAATGTATGAGTCATTTGGGGATTTGCATACAGTATGCAGCTGGTTTGTTGTAAAAAAGATTTGTTTACTCCGTTTGACAAACTAGAATTAAACTTTGATTGGTTTTGCTTGTTAAATCAACATTCAAAAGACCAGTATTCATCCCACCTCAGATTTTTTCATTATCTTCAATTAGTTTTCTACGATTTGTTTTCTCCGCCACTCTACCAGAATTGTCAAACTTCCTCTTCAATAGACATTTCCCGAATTCTCTTGAATGACCACAGAACAAAAGCTTCAAGTCTAGGCTGGAGTTTTCAAATCCATACATTTTACTGCATTTGTCTACTCCAGCCTCGCCTTGAGTCTATTGTTCTGTGGTCAGTCACGTGAATTTGGTCTATTCAATCCATTCCTCAACCAGATTTTCTGAAATCCTTAGGATGAGAAAAGGATAAGGAGCAATGTCCCAAACAGCTTGAAAACAGATGGCTTGTTCACAAACAACCATTCGCTAATTAGAGGCCTTAAACAAATGAAGTAACAAACATCACGAGAAATGTTCACTAAAATGTCTTCTCATCAGAGAGTTTGTTTGGTTAAGAATGAACTTTATATGACATGTTGCGAGTTGATTGACATGTTGGTTCAGCTTTAAAACTTTAGCTAAGTTTTCTTAAGTCTAAAAATCTATTCCTTCTGGCTTAGCTACAAGTTTTCACTGATAATGGTGTCCTTGATGTTCCAGTTGTCTCAGTATACTGCTGTGACTTCTGTTTTGTAATTATTGGCTCGACTATTTCTCTAGTTTTTCATTACAGTTCAATGTGCAAACTTGAGAATCAAGTTGAAGGGGGTAATGTATTGGTAGTGCACACGCATCTCAATAACTCTCAACTCCAGACTCTCGAGTTCAATTCCTGAACTCTACTTGCATACCATTATCATACCGGTATGTGTTGAGTTTATTTGGTCTTTTCCTTGGTTCTTCACGCTAATCAAATTCTAATTTCACCTATGCTGCTAGCCGTGCCCTGACATAGATGATCAGCCGAGAGGTTGGTTCAGTATTAATCGGCGATCAGTGTTTGATAATACTGTAACTGAAACTGCAAATAATAAAGAACTTCCATTCATTGCCACCCAGGTGGTGCCAGAAATCACCTTGGCCCATGGACTAATCTGGAAGGTAAAAAATTAAAGCCACGAAGCAGAAGATTTCCGAAAACGTCTTTAATTTGAGTAAATATTCCTCATGAATGATATATTAAAAACACTAAAATGGTTTCAAAATTACTGACGAATCTTAAGGAATCAGTGAATTTGTCTTCCACTAAATACAGAGGATTACTTTAATGCGCATGCGTGGAATTTCACCTGTCCCGAATAACTTACGTCTAAAAGCGCGTTATAGCAAACTGACTCAACTTATTACTCCTGTATTAGTCAAATAAACGGTCGGAAAGGCGAAGGTGGCAAAAGCAAGAGTCTTACTGCTCTTAAATAGTACAAGGTAAGGCTACAAAACTGATCAATTTATTAAAAACGTTTTTTTTTTTTTTTTTGTATGAGAGATTTTGCCAACTCATAAGTGAAGTTGTGAGAGAAAATGAAGTCAAAAGGCTTTTTGGTCAAGACCATTGTAAAAAAATATTTAGTTTATATTAGTTAAGATATTGTGAAAATAACTCCGTATAGTTTACGATTAATCTTTAGCGAAACGTATTGAATACAGGCCAATAAGGTTTTGCGAAGAATCACTGTAGATTAACATCTACAGAACTGACTATTGATGAAATACACTTTAGGCAAATACGAGCCGAGGAAAACAAGGTTTAATGGAAAATATTGTTTAGAAATGTTTTTTTTTCGTCAGTATTCTGAGTTGAAATAACTATTGCAGCATAGAGATTTAACATGAAAAAACTAGATCGATCAAGTAATTCTATACGATCATCCCCGCCATGTACTACTGAAAAGTTTAGGGTTGCTAAGGGACTTCAACTTTAGTATAGCATCATTATTAGGAAACATTCATTTGGCATATGGATTTTGGATTTGTTCAGTTCTCTTGACACAGAATTAATGATGATTTGAACAGATAAATGAAAAATGTCAAACAAGGAACTGTTGTCATCTGTGACCAGTTACATGCATGGCATTACATGTTGGAGATTAATAAGGAAGAAAAAATGGTCAAAATCGTCCCTACCCGAAACTAAGCTTGATTTTCGCTTGCGACGGAGTGGGAGTCGAAATCGGGAATGTGCAAACCGGTCTTCATAAACCAGGTAAGCACAAGTCGAGGAAAACTTGAGGAAACCTTCATATTCCAACTCCGTTTTCTGGTTTTCACTTCGTCATAAACTGGAGCAAATGGAATAAAAAAGGGGAGAAATTTCTCACTTTTTGTCAATAATCCAAAGACATTTAATTATAATCACATATTTTGACAGCCATTGAATAAACAGAACTAAAAGGCTGCTGCTCAAAGGACATCCCGCTGGAACTGACACGTATTACATATTAGTTTTTAATTCAATTTGATTGTCTCTTTTCAATATCTCCGATTCACGCCATTAAAGAATATAGAATAATATAACATCACATAAAATAATAGAGATATTCATCAAAAGAACTGTTATATATAGACCCCCTGCAGGGTTCAATCGAGAGGACAAAATAATAACATCTTACTCTCGTGAAATAAAGACTTCACTTCACTCTCACGTAAGAATGAAAAATTCAATGTTTTGTCCTCTGGAGAATTCAGCAACTCTGGGAATCGGTGTTTCAGTATTTGAAATCACTTAAGCAACTGAGGCGAATGGTCAATAAGAATCAAGGGTGGTGTAGTGGTAGCACACTCGCCTCTCACCTCTGGGGACTCGGGTTTCATTCCTGGACTCGGTATCACATGTGAGTAGAGTTTGTTGGGTCTCTCCCTTGATCCGAGGGTTTTCTCCGGGTTATCCGGTTTTCTTAACAAGCTTAGTTCAATTCGATCTGTGAATTAGCCATGTCCTGATTTAGATCAGCCCAGAGGTTGTTTCAGGGTTTAACCTGTGAGTTGGCCGTGCCTTGACTTAGATCAGCCCAGAGGTTGTTTCAGGGTTTAATCTGTGAGTTGGCCGTGTCCAGACTTAGATCTGCCCAGAGGTTGTTTCAGGGTTCAATCTGTGAGTTAGCCATGTCCTGATTTAGATCAGCCCAGAGGTTGTTTCAGGGTTGGATAAAATTTGAAGGCTCATTGCCATGCGGAACTTTTGAATTCGTTGACAATCTGTCATTGGATATCACTGACAAAAGAAAACCACTTACGATAGTGTCTATAATATATTTCACCTGTATAGATCATCCTTTGGATAAATCTTTTATTCCCTAGAGAATTGCTCATTATTTTAATAGTTAAAACTATTTATGGCTTTCATGATCTCTAGAAGGGGAAATTCCTTGTTAAAAGCAGGAAGTTGCCGAGACGAATGAGGCTAATTAAAAACCCCAACTTATTTTTCAGAGTAACCGAAGAGTAACCGGACCGTGATTGGGTAACCGATTATCTAGACAGAGACTGGCCCTTGTTATTAGGATTGGATGGGATTGTAGTAAAATTTCTCTATCAAGTCCAAAACCGAGTCCAAGTTCTAAACTAGACCGTGATTGGTCACATCAGCTCGTCTGTGATTGGTTAACTATTAGCCATACTTTGTCATGTCTGCCGACCAACCAAATTGCACAGGGGTAGTTGCTCCAAAGGTGTTATCCTTCTCCACAGCTGCCATCTCAGCGGGCTTCTCTTTGATCACCACTCCAGGAAACCTGCTCGTTTGTTTAGCTGTCCTCATCAACCCAAATAGAAATCTTCGAACATCATTCAACTTCTTTATCGTTAACCTAGCATTAGCTGATCTAACTGTTGGAGCCATCACAGAACCTCTTTCCTTTGTCTATCATTTGAGAGAAGGATTGCACCTGCACTTTTCTGTCTTGCAAATGATACATCATTATCTTTACTTTATCACCTGCACAGCTTCGATCTTGAGTCTTGGGGCGTTGACCGCTGAGCGACATTCTGCAGCAACCTCCAGAAAAAGCTACCGCGCCAGACAGGTTTCTTCAAACAAAAGATATCTGTGGGCAACATGCGGTATCTGGGTCGTCTCTGCAGCCGTTTCCAGTATCTATTTCATAACTGGGCCGTTAGTTCAGTCTTTGGCTGTTACGGTTACTGCTGTGGCTTTAACCTTCGTGATTCTCACCTTCACATATTTGAGAATCTACGGTGTCTTGAAGGCACGAACACAAGCGAACCTAAGCCGAGGTCCTCCGAAGCCTAACGAAGACTCGAACGATGCGACTCGTAAGAAAAAAAAAGCTGCATTAAGAGCAATCGAGTACGAAAAGAAGCTAACTAAAGTCCTTGCGTCGATTTTAGTGTGCTATATATCCTGCTTTATTCCAGCTTGTGTCTTGATTTTCACGATGAATTTTTGCAGCGTTTGTTCCTGTGAAGTGATCCATTGGATGCGAGATGTACAGTTTTGGTTTGTACTTCTGAATTCTGCCATCAACCCGTATCTATATGCTTGGCGTATCCCTCATTTCAAACGTGCAATAGTCAACATCTTGAAGTGTCAAGGACGTAAAGGTGAAATCAGCCCATCTGATCTGTCTGTCAGTCAGCGTGACGGATCTACTAACCATTATGATCAGAGTGTTACCCAGCGTGACAACTCTACCTGAACCGGTACGATGTGTGTGTGGCTGGTCAGACCTGTCTGTCAGTCAGCGTGACGGATCTACTAACCATTATGAGCAGAGTATTACCCAGCGTGACAACTCTACCAACCGGTACGATGTGTGTGTGTGTGACTGGTCAGACCTGTCCGTGTGATTGGTTTGATCGTTTTAAGAGAATGATGATGCCGCCTAGAAGCCAACATACTACATGGGACATACTACATGCAACAGAACTGATATAAAGAAGAATATATGAAATCAGCCCTGGACAAGCTGAATGAACAGACAATAATCATTTACTACAAGTGGAAAAACCGGATAGACAAACGGAATACAATGTTTCATATTACGGCGAGAAATTTTAAATATAAGATCTCGAGTCTTTCTTTATTATCTGCCCCATCGAATACAAACCCAATGGAAAAACATGTCAGTTGGTAGTGCATTAAGCGAAGTGATTCAAGACAGGATGTGTACCTTTCACTAATGGTTGTCATATATGAAGCCATCTACCTTCCTGTCTTGTCACTATATGTCACTGGTCTAAGGTATGACGGTATAAGGTATCAATGATTCTTAATAGATAGCAATCTCTCTTAGACAGACAATCTCACAAACTGAGGTAAGGATGTTTTCTCTGTCACTCTATATCTTTCTTTGTTTCTTTATTTCTCCCTTTCTCCCTTCCTTCCTTCCTTCTTTTCTTTCTCTCATTCTTTCATTCCCTCTTTCTTTCTTTCTTTCTTTCTTTCTTTCTTTCGTTCATTCATTCATTCATACCTTCCTTTATTCATGATGCATGTGATCTTATGGTAAAATAGGGCAAAAAAAAAAAAATCAATATTATAAAACTTATAATTTTAAATGAATTCTGTTTTGATTATACACTGAAATCAAAATGTGAAAAATCAGAAATAAAGTTACGATCTATCGTCATGACAACAAAGTGCAAAAACCGTTGTATAGGATTTCTTAGCCCTCGGTGTTATCAATTACCCTCGAAAATTCCGGTTATTCAAAAAATGTGTGTAAATTTGTTTTGCGCGTGTTCTAATTTACTTGAATATTAAGTAACTTTATTATCTAATGAATTTAGATTAAAAATTTGTTTTTATGTTAACTTTTTCCTTTTATTTCGTTTTATTTACTTTTTATTCCCTGTATAATATATATTCTCGTGATGTCTTCTCGATTATGTGAATTGCTACTACACATACTTGACCCTTCTTGAAAACAATTTTGCCCGACTTCAAAGACATCTTCTCGTGTTTCGTATATTCTTTCTCCAAGAGGTCACACTCCTCGTCGTGTCTCAAACGACCTAGCAACAGCCTGCACTTAGATTCGACCGCAGCTGTAGCAGAAAGTGTCCTCGTTTGTCTGGAAAACTATCTTCCATTTATAAGTAGTACCGTTCTTGCGAATATAGGAAGAAAATTGACGAAATATCAAAGAGTGATCCAAGAAGATACGCCCTTATGAGTGCCGGTGAGCTAGCGTTTTAGAACTAGTAGAGAAATATTAGTCTAGACGCTTTGAATCAAGTTCACTAGAGTTGGGAAGGATTGGAAACAATAACTCAAGAATTTAATCCTATCCTGTATATCGTTTGCTGTGGTTCTAAAATACTTCGCCTCTTGTTAACAACCAAGGTGCTTAAACTCAACCTAGACTTGCGTCGCGAAAATCAAGTAATTCAAGACTAAGTGATTTGTTTGACTGTTGACTGATACAGCATCATTATTGGAACTCTGTTCAATCGATCATTTTGGAGTCTGCCATAAAATCAAGGAAAATTGCCGGAATATTCCTTTACCGATTGTGTCTCGATTACGAGAAACTTACTGAGTTGATAGTTTGGACAAGCTATAGTGGATTATTTGTATAAGAACAAAAAGGAAATGACACAGTCCTTTTACTATTGCAAGAATCTGTCACTGCATGTCACTGGTTCACCCGTCGGTCGTTGATCAATTCATATCCCACCGCAAATCATTTTAATCATAATTCTATTTTTAAGTAATTTTCTTTAAGATCCTAAACGCAATTTTGGATATTCTAATTATCAGTTAACTCAGGATCTGAGCACAATAATCCTCTTTAATTATCATGAACTAATTTAATGATTAATTTGATATAATAATCAAAATCTATACAAGTACTTACTATTCATAATCTTTATCAAATATATTTTCTGCTTTTATAAACTAATAGTCCACTAGTTATTCCTTAATTTAAAAAATGCGAAATTCAAGCGTATCTGGTCAGAAAGCTGATCTTTGTAAAGTGAAGTTCCTGCAGATTCCTAAGCCAGTCAGACTTTTTCAACCTACAAAAACCCGGACGAAGCTACCTGAACCAGTGAAACATACTGGAAATCGAAGTATTACCCACAATGCTATGCAAGGCAATACAGTTCCCATATTGCCAAATATGGACAGTACCCCAAAAGGCATTGCTCGTCGTGAGACACGTGACGTAACCTGGAACCGGAAGCCAATTACACCTAGAATTGAATCCAAAGCAAGAAACTTACCATCTATGAATGACTTCTGTCTATCCAATCCCAGCAGGTTATGCAGTCGTGGTTCGATTTGTTCTTCAGAGAAGAAGATGAGACCAAAGAGTTTCCGGAACTTCTGGTCCAAATATCCTGAATCTCTTGAAGCCCAGCCTTTGGTATTCAGTACAGATTTGGATGCTTTGTCTATAGAGATTGTTAAAATGTATAATCAGCCGATGATATCATTACCAAAACTGAATATGGGACCTTCTGGTGTGTGAGGTCCAAGTTATTGAGACCAAGTATAGTCCCCTTCCACATAACGTCAAAGCAGCTCAATTTAGAGGACAAAACAACTAGGAATTGAAATATATTGGCATTTGTTCTCCAAATTTAGCTGCATTCTGACGTGCTGTAAGGGGTCTATACTATTACACCAAATATATAAAGTGTATGGTTCAAGCAGAGGTGTACTAACTTGGTAAAGAAAAGACTGTTTTAATATAGGGTCTATGTATATAATTTGTCAAGACTGTTGGGACCTGCTGGTGCCAATGATCCAGCTAGTTTAGGCCAAAATACACTTATAAACATAAGTGATAGGAGATCAAATACATTTTAGGGCCCAAACTCAATCATATCAGTAACTTCAGATGAAGGAATAGACTCTGATAGGCGTCTGCATATTTGGTACCCTTAAATAGTCAAATAAATAAATCATCTATAAATGTAGTAACATGTCTGCCGTCAACCCCTACCAACAATTAAGACCCTGTTCTGTGGTCACGTGATGTGTTCAACTTCTGTTTAACTATACTATAGATAGTAGAGTAACTTCCTATCACTTCAAGCACTGTGACTATAGCTGGCTGAGTACTGCTGCTGTAATTGCTATTCTATAGATAGTAGAGTAACTTCCTATCACTTCAAGCACTGTGACTATAGCTGGCTGAGTACTGCTGCTGTAATTGCTACTACTACTGCGCATGCAGCTGTTGTGGTTGCTACTGTTACTACTACTACTGACTGCGGCAACTAATATTAATATTACCACTAGCAGAAGCAGCAGTGCTATTATTAACATTTTTTTCTAAAAAAAGTTCAGCTTAAAGTTGCTAAACAACATTTTATTTTGTTAATATTTTGAAAGAATTACAGCTGCAATTTAACAGGAAAAACATTCCTAGAATAAATAATTATTCTCAGGTGTATAGAAAAGTATTTAAATCACTGGATTGTATCATTATTTTGTACATCTGATGATCGAAATTCATTCATTGATTTGCGCATGAAATTGAAATCACTTTCAATCTGAGAAATGCGAGACAATATTTCATCTATTTCCTCTTTTACGGTGTTAATAATAGCGTCATCGGGTGTTATTTGGTCACCCTTTTCTGGCAAGATAAATTGTTCGTGTTGTGTTTTAACATCTAGGTCTAGATCGACTTTTGCAGTATTGTTTTTTACATCATCTTTGGAAGAGAAACGAACATTACAGGCGAAGAAGGTATGATCATTTTGATTAATATCCACATTATTATCATTATCATGTCTTGAATCCAATACATGCACAGCAGAATCTTCGTTGTCATGAGTAAGTTCACTTTCAACACGATTTTCATCATCTCCATTAACTTCATCCTCAAACCCAGAGAGTTTTTCACTGTTCTCTTTACAGCCAGTTTGCTCACACATGTTGATATCGTTGTTCCCACCCGTGCTGCCTTCAAATATATTATTATATTCCTGACTGTTAGCCGAATCCAACACTGCAATATAACTTTCTCTTGTGAGATTATTACCAATGGTTTTTGTTTCGATTGCTGATTCTTTACGTTTATCTGTTTCAGAAGATTCCAGTTGTTCATGCGAATCATCCTGATCATCATCATCACCATCATAATAATAATCATCATCATCAAGTTCGTCAAAACTCTCGTCATCAACGTAAATGCTACAGTTGATATCATTTAGGCTATCACCTGTGTTTTCATTGTTATGAACAGTGTGATCATCCTCATCCATGTCATCTTCATCTTCATCTTCATCTTTATCTTCATCATCTGAGTCAGTATCAGTGTCATACGTCGCATAGCTATTATCAATATCATCATTATCCTGTGTTACATCATCATCTTCGTCACCAGTACTATCATAATCTTTAATTATCTCATTGTGATGTTCCTCATCATCATCATTGTCATCTTCATCATCATCATCATCATCATTGTCATCTTCATCATCATCATCATCATTATTGTCATCTTCATCATCAGTAAGTCCCGGCTTTTGATCACCACTATCATCACCATCATCTTCACTAAAACTATAATGTTCATAGTCATCGTCATGACAGATATCTTTATCATCATGGTGCTCTTCATAAAGTTTATCAAAAGAGTTACTTTGAATCCACATTTGCAGTATTTTCTCATGGTCTTCCTGCTCCATTCCAGTGCTATCATCACAACAGTCCTCGGAATTCCTAAGCCAAGCCATGCCTTCAGAGATGACATTCTCAGCATTTTCTGCCAACATCCAGAGAGTAATCTCACTCTCATCTTCTTCAGTAATCGAACCAACCCGAGGGCTAAACCCCATCACTGTCTTACGTACACCGAACTTTTGTCTCAAGTACTTGGACCTCTGCACAGCACGTCTGCTAAAGCGAATCCCTCTGGGTTTGTAGTGAGGAGTTTTGGAAGACATGATTCCACGTACTGTGTTTATATCAGGATGTTTGGGTGAATTAGAGTCCAGCTCCTTCTGTTCTCCGTGGATCTCCAGTCGATGCTTGGCCCCACGTATTGAAAATAAAGCACTTACTTTGTTAAGTATACGTTTCTTAATCCCTCTCTTGGGCATAATGTGAAGTATTTAACAGCGACCGGGTAAATCCCTGGATAATCCAATAAATAACTGTCAAATAGCGATTTGTTTTGATTCCAAAGGTTTTTCTCACCAACCGGAATCTATAAAATCCTCTTGATATAAATATGTTCAATGGCCTTCTTGACCCGATTTGATCAAGCAGTTTGATGGGTCTTGCTTGAATTTTCTCTATTCAAGAATATAACCGAATGGTCAACTCAGTTTTTCGCACTTATCTTGCTGGTCTTCGCCTAGGTCTTAAAGGATTCTTGTTCTATTAATTATTCAGTAGATTGCCACGCAAAACCTTCCAAGGAATTCAGCAGCACAACCTCTCAATAACTGTAAGGTATTCTCGTTCTCCTGTTCATCAAGTCTGGAAAATAAGTCGAGAAAAAACGTTCAATTTAACCAAAAATGAGTCGTCTAGCTGAAGTATCTCGTGTTTTGCCGTAGTGGAATTTCAATATTTTCACATCCAGACGGCTCTCCAACATCGACATTAAAGGTCAGTATCCAATTTACGAACAAAAACCGACCAAGTTCGTTGACAACTACCGTCAAACAAACCCCAGAAATTTGTTATGCATTAACTTGCTATTTTAGGAACGTTCACCTTTTGCCATCAAAGTCTCGTATTGATAGCTCCTAGCTAGTCACATGCAATAAATTGTACTACACACTTTCCACTCATGTAGTTATATCAGTTGATCTTGTACCATACTTTGGTAAGTCAATCAGTCCTCAGATAACTTGAGGCGCCAGTTATAAAGTAATTGTCTGAGAATGTTGCATATATTTTTAAGGGAATCTCAGTCCAAAGATACAGAAAGCGAATGTCACTCTTTTCTGATAGCAAAATTTCTTGAAATATTTGACGTACCTTGGATGGTCAAGATTACTCAGTTAACTTGTGCAGCAATATTCATTTTAGAATTTTTCCAACCAGTTTGCGCTAGCTGTTGAGTAGCTAGTTTCTTGTCCTTCAAAAACTTGTTTTGTGGCACTAATTCTTGACTTGATTAAAATCAGAAGATACCTACGAACTTGAACAACATCCTTCGCAGGCAAAATATTCTTTGCTTGTCATTCAGAGCGTACGCTAGCTTTCAAAGCTCTTTCAGTTCCAAGACCTGACCAACACACTGTTGATTTTGCACCTAGTGACCTCTTCAAAATCTTTGTCAATGTCACATTTTGAAGGCAATAGCCAACTATTGTGTCATAAAAGGACCAAACAGAAGAAACCCTTGCATACTTTGAAGTGTTAGTTATAAAGAACACAGCTGATAATGTAACCACAATCATGTACAGGCTCCTCCCGTAAAACCACTAACACCACAGGAACAGTTAACTATTGACAAATAACAAAACCTTTTTGTAGCTGTTCACGGAATGATCGATCTTCTTTCCCTCCTACTCGTCGTCTTTAGTTGATTATAACAAATGTTATTATTATTATTAGCTGAATGCAAACAAAGGACTTAACGAGTCGTTAGGCAAGCCATCCACGAGGCGATCATTTTTGTAAAGGTTCTGAAAAACCCTGGCCTACCATGGTTTCTATGTTGAAAGATGAGTTATCGACTTTCCATGAATGTGGTTTTGTAGGGAAATAAAATTAGCTCGCTAATAATCATGCTAATAAGTTTGTGGTATTTTTGTACTTCTACATCGCAATTTTAATATTCAGTACAGGCACGATGGAAATTTTCTTGTCCAATCGCTTGTTTTTGACTCCATTTTGCCATGAAAAAGAAATCAGAGAAATAAGTGTCATGGATAAAGTGAGGAAATTGAATGAGAGTAACTTAAATGAGCGACCTAGAATTTACTAAAAAGGGTTAAAAATTCAATAACTGCCACCACAACATCAAACTACAATGTCTTATTGTAATAATCCACGGCCTAGACAACAGATCCCAAAAGCAAATAAAAGCTTAGAATTACAGACTTTTTACTAAGCTTCGCCTTCAAACACTTGTCAAGGACCAAAGGAACATACACTACATTTTGATGATTTTATCTTAAAATATTAATGTAAATGTTGCCAAATATTATTTACTCGTGTTTGGAAAATCAACCGGAAGAACCCATTGAAGTACACGAGTTTTAACAAGTGTTCTAAAAACGATGTTTTCTTTGATGTTCACTCGAGTATGAATCGCTAATGAACACTAATTGACTTCTTGAAGAGTTTTGGTGGGAGAACAATTGCCTTCGTCATACTACATAACAATGGAAAGCCATTGGAGTGTTGTTGGGTGGTAATCTTTTGATAGGAAGTCAATGAATGTCACCGGAAAACGTTTTTTAACCAACATTACGCGAAAAACAGGAATTTTAAGAAAAATAGATGCTAAAAATAAGAAATTATTCTCACGATTCTTAAATCAAATGAAGTTAAAAGAACGAAGAACTTTCCAGAAAGTAGTAATTTGGAAAAAACAATCATAAAACCATGGAGGAGGAGTCGTCAAGACAATGATAAAAAATAACTATTACTCCCAAAGGAAGATAACAGATTTGTCTAGGGAGGGGTTGGGTAATTGTCCATAACGAAATGGTACGTTTTAGTTCGTTCACTGAATATAATTATTTCAAAATATACAATTTATTAAAATCAACATTTCTACATTCTACAATTTTATCTTACAAATTAAATTTCCACACACAATAAAATTAAAATAAATAAAATAGGAGACTTATTGAATGTAAATCTAGAACACAAAAGTTAATAATTAATTTTGATTTTCTCAATTTTTTCGCAATAGAATTGGTTAATTTTCTTTTTTTCAAAAAATTCGCGGCCGTCACAGCTTTACCTTCGAAGGTACTGGCTTACACTAACAGGTTATTTAAGAACTGTATAAATACATTTTAGCACACACCAATAAACCCTTCACCATTATTTTAGTGTGAATATTTTGAAGAAATAATACTTCAGTGTTTTTAAAAACACTTTATACAAAGAAAAGAAAAATGATAGTGATAGCCTGGGCACTCATTACACACTCCATTTCAATAATTCTCAACTTTGGGGTCACTATCAGAATATATTCTTTTCTCTTGAGGACATCACGTAGGATGTTATGTACCCAATTCTCGAAGATAGTCGTATTTTTATTGGCCTGCAAGAGGATCGCAGCCAACAATCGATAGACCTACAGCTTCGTCAATCAAATAAACTATTGCCTGGCGAGGTTTAGACCGCAACTGAATTCTCCTTTTTACCTATACATCAATAAAAGTATACTAACAGCCTATAATCAATGTGTGATACCAAGATACGATGACATCCAACCTCGTCAATCAGAAGAAAGATTGCGGAGGTTTAGTGGCATTCCTCTGATTAAAACTACATCTCCCATGATACAATGCGAGCACATATAGCAACATGATAGCAACATGGTATTTCCACGACATGAGATTATGATGTCATTGTTACATATATTGAAGGTTGATCACCAGTGGCATTCCAAAGACCTGCATATGTCTATATACCTGTAACTGATAAGGACTACATCTCCCGTGATACCTTGCGAACCACCTATTGTCATACTGCATCTAGTCATAAGTTCATCATTTGCCTTTAAAGTCACTACATACATCTTGTATGATGCAATGCAATTTATATTACCATGTTGAACTGATTTCATTGTTAATGGTGACATAAGGACTGCATCTCCCATAATGCCTTGCGAACCAATTACAAGGTTACATTATTAAGTTTTGGCCTAATACTTTCACGCCTTTCTCTGAGACTAGAGGTCTTCAGCGATGACTTTCTAAAGCTTCTGAGCTCTATTTCACGCAGCTTCGCCGCTTCACTTATCCCTTTTTGTCCAAATGTGATGACATAGAGAAATGCTCTTCGATAGTTCCTTAACCGCCAAGAATAAACAAATGGATTCATGCACGAATTGGACAAAATCAACAGGAATTGAAGATTGCGTGACACTATCATCACCAGGCAGCTACATACGTCACACAAGTTGAGCAAGTAGATGAATGCGCATGCGCTCATGTAACACAACACAAACAGTGACAGCATTATCAGGAACGTTTTGGTGATCTTTTGTTCCCAGCGAACTGCCATTTTCTTGCGAAGATTCTCGTCTGTCCCAGCGTGAAGGTTGTCCCATGCCTTTACTTGATCTCGAAAGATCTTATAAATCCGAATATACGCAAATAGCAGCACTATAAATGTCAGTAGTATCGCAGTATTAGCGAATAGGAATGCATACGGTATATATCCAATGTGGAAATACAGGAATGGAAATCCTAGGGACACGATCCACACAACACCACACAAGATAGCTGCTCTTCCAGGATTCAGGAGCGTTTTATACTTGAAGGGTGACGTAATGGCAACGTAACGATCTAAAGTCAATGTAAGTAGGCTTAGAATCGACGCGGTACACGAGATGAAAAACGGCATGTGGATTTCTGGAGATCCAGCGTCTCTCAGTCCCATGCCCTCCTGTATGTAATAAATCACGGCCACCGGTTCCGTCACGATCCCAACTAGAAGGTCAGCCATTGCAAGGTTAGCTACGAAATAGTTGAACGGTGACCGGAGCTCTTTATTTGGATCTATAAAGACCGCAAGTACCACCAGAAGATTGCCTGGTACAGTGATAAGACAAAGAAAAGTCGTTACGCCGGCGGTCGCGAAGGAGAGGGTTGCTGGCACCGTGGAGTTAACACATTGGTCTTCCACGAAGAAGTACATCTTGTACCACCTTTTTCTCTGCTAAATTACTTGACAAAAATCTCGACTCTATCCACTACCCTCAGTCGTAGATTTTATAATCTGTAAAATAAAAAAATTAAACCTATTCAGCCGGTTTTCAGTACGTGACTTGATTTCTTTCAACAACCTTTCTCATCAGTCAACGAACATCTCGTGGTTAATCTCAGTTTATAGAGGTCCATAGTCCGTTTCTAAGTTCCCGGGGAAGTTTTAAACGACAGTGGACAAATGAGTCTTTCACCCGGCTGCCTTTCTCATCGGGTTTCTCATTAGTGAACGAACATCTCGTGGTAAATCTCGGTTTACTGAGGTCCAAAGTCCGTTCCTAAGTTCCCAGGGAAGTTTAATGAGAGTGATCAAATAAATTTGAAACTAGAAATATTGTAAATATTCATAGGTTGAATGTTCCATACAAATAAAGAGTTTGCCAAGGCTATGATATGGTACTTACAGTGAAGGGGAGTGTAATATTTCATCTAATGTAGAACATCCATCCAAAAAAGTCAATAGAGTAAACTTACGATGTCAGTCCTGAATCGGTCTTGACCATCGATGGGTAGGGTTTCTTGGAATACAATTGCTTCCAGTTGTTGCAGTCGATACAAACGTCTTCCAACTAGCTTAGCTTCAGGACTAGAGTAATGTTCAGTGATTTAGGCAAGACTACCGTGATATCTAAAGGCTCAAAGGAAACTTTCTTTATAGTATCCTGCCAGGGCTTAAGCGATTCCGACCAGCCTTCATTGAAGGCAGATGTCACGACTTTTTACACAGTGATTTTTCTCGAAACTACAGGCGACTGTATCTTCCTTCTAACTTATGAACCAAGCAGATATTTGAATCAGGACGTCTAATTTTGAGCAAGGACTTGTATGCCTGAGCATTCCAAAGTTTGTTTACTCAATTCTATCAAGTATTAACTATTTATAATACTCCTCTTTGTTATACATGTGTACTCGGGTGATCCCATCAATCAAGACCTTTTGTTAACTAATTAAATATCGTATTACCCTGACTGAGAAACAATACGTGGAGATAATCTAATCGTAAAACTGATTAGTCTGTGTCTATAAAAGCATTGCTAGAACAGCTACAAAGGTTTGATAGGTTAGTTAATTAAGGAGCTTGTTTTCAAGTTTTGTATTGACGTAAGTCTGATTTATTCGGCAAAAGATGGCTTTACTTAACCTGGTCGTTTTCGACAATCCATTTCCGATTTGCACCGGGGTTCCACTCCCATTCCAAAATCATCAAATCATATCCTTTTTCCTCAAACCTTGACTTTAAACTCATGCAAGGGCACACGAGAAGCTGGGACATGACTTGAGTAGGATTCTAGAATACTTGATGGAATACGACTATGAGTAGTGGTCATTTTCACTAACATTACATGTAACTATGTTTTCCATTGATGTAATTTCGTGACCTTATCGTTACTGACAAGTTATCTAGGGATATCCATTGTGAAGTGTTTTGTTAAACTTGACCTATAAAGGTTGGCGTTGTTCCATCATTGTTTTGAAAGTCTTCTAAATTACATTAACATCACTATCGTGGAATGGGACTGCTGGGTGGAGGTAAGGGGATTTAGTATTAAGTCAGAAATTCGTAGAAAACCAAACCGGCATTGCACGAGCCAAAGAAGAAGTTTCTAGTGGGTTGTGAACGTAAAAATGTTCATTTCTTAAATGCAATTTATTATAATATTGTCAAATTACAATCACGTGAGGATGTAACGCAATATCAATCCCTGACATGAACGTTGTCGCGCCACTTTAATTTTTTATGATTTTGAAATTAAAGTGTTGCAAAAAAATAAGCGCCAGAAAAATATAATGAAGATCCCCTGATAATGACAACTACCGAAGAAACTATAATCGCATTCCCTCATTATCAAGTAATTATAGAAGCAACAACAATAACAAATAAATTGATTAAAAAAACCTAAATATGTATAGTTCGCGCTAGTTTTGCATATTTCGTGAAGATCATATAAGTGGTGTACAACCAGCATTTATCCTCTGCCACCACAAAGGGAGCAAATAAAAGGGACACTGTTATCTCCCTTATCAGCCACACGTAATTTTCTTGTGCCATTGTCTTTTAGTCTGTGGATTAATAATATTTTTTTGTGTACATCCATAAAAGTCAATGGGTCAAGTCAAACAACCTTAAGCTGAAAAAAGCCAAAATACTCGACACGGTAAGAACCTTGACATAGTTCTCTAGGGTACTCCCCTATCCTATCAAGTGTGACGTCATCATGACAGTTATACAACCTGACCATCGCTAACACATACTCATCAGACAACAGCCAATATACTCCCCTAAGAACCTTGACATAGTTCTCTAGGGTATTCCTCTACCCTATCCAGTGTGATGTCATCATGACAGTTATACAACCTGACCATCGCTAACACATACTCATCAGACAACAGCCAATATACTCCCCTAAGAACCTTGACATAGTTCTCTAGGGTATTCCTCTACCCTATCCAGTGTGACGTCATCATGACAGTTATACAACCTGACCATCGCTATCACATACTCATCCAAGTCTACAGCATTCCCCAGTAATTTACATCCATGTATACCATAATTATCACCATTCTCTCTGCGTCTCGATACCTTTGGCTTACTTATCGATACAGCTAATGCTTTTGGTTTCCGATGAGATCTGTTGTCATGGTTACCTATATCAAGACCTTCGACAATGAACTCTGTCGTCGTTAAGAGACGCTTTCGATGCGAGTGGACTTCTGATAATCCAGATTCCGAGATTTCCTTTTCTGTAATTAACTTGGATTTTGATTTACCAAGAAGTTTCTCCTTGGATTTGTTTTTACGTTGTCGTCGGTGCGTATGGAATTTGTTCGCTCCAGATTCTGGTATTTCTTCAAAAATTACTTCTTTGCTGGGATCAGGACACAAAGACTCCGTCACAATCCCTTCATCTCTAGATCCATGTTTCTTCTTTTCTACAGAGATAGAACAAGCGACTTCCTGTTCGTCCTGCTCTATTTCTTCATTACTGGCTGTGTTTTGCAATTCAAACGCAGGCTTTGCACCTGACACTCCACCATCCACACTCTCCAGTCCTGGTTCTGGATTTTTCGTCGCATCTGACACTGAATCACATGCTCTCGGCATTTTCCTTAAGACCTCTTCACCATTTACACGTATCTTAACCATAATTGTGTTCTCATTTTTAATCTTCTTTGATGGTTTAGACATCTTTACAGGGAAATTCGAAGCTATCTTTTTCTTTTCTCTTTGGTTATCAATATCACCTGTTGTACTTTCACCACACGAAGTCATCTTCCTTGAGAAATGTTTCAACTGATGCTTTCTAATAAATCCATCTTGCTTGTGTTTCTTTAACCGAGGTAAAACAACACTGTCAACATCTTTAGGCCCAATTTCTTGCCCTATGAGATTGTACGACTTATCTTTTCTTTTCTCTGGTTTGCTTTGTATTCTAGGAAGAGTAATCCCGTTTGATGAAATACCAGTTTCATTTCTTCCTTTAGTAGTTTTTCGTTGATTTATCTTCTCCCCAACAACGCGAGGCAGAACATCATTTTTATCAATTTTTGACTTTGTCTTCTTTCTCTGTTTGGAAGACTTTTTCTTTCGTTTCGACATAAGAGAGCCTACTGAAACCAGTTACTTTGTTTGCGTAACAAGTAGAATAACGGAAAGATTCCGAACTTTGTAAACTATTATTCCATGCTTTCTTTACTAAATTCTTTACAAGTAATGTCACTGTGTTCATGGACTATCTTTGCTGTTAATCATTACAAACTATGAATATCACCTAGATATTCTAAAGCATTTAGCAAAAGAATCCCCCATTATAGAATTTTGAGATAATATCTAAATAAAATCTAGGACAGCACTGCCTATCTCTTGTACAGATATTCAACATTATAGTTTTTGAATACCGATTGTTATTATTATTCTACTCAAGGTTTATTCTTACTAGTATACCACCATCATCATTTTTATACTTATAAAGATCATCATCATTATAAGAAGATATTATTGAAAGCTGATATTATCATCAGAATTATTGTTATCAATCAGACTTGTAAAATGATGATGATGATGTTGATGGATGCTGGTGATGATGATGATGATGATGCATGGTGATGCTGCTGCTGCTGATGATGGTGATGATGATGATGATGATGATGGTGGTGGTGGTGATGTTGTTAATAATGATGATGATAATGTAATATATACAATATATAAAATATTCTGAATATAGTATGATATAATAGATTAATTTACCTTTTCGACGTGACTGTGAAGCATCTGCAGGTCAGCCATCTCAGCCAGTGACCGGCGAGCTGTCTTATGGTTGGCTGAACATATCAAACGATAAATACAGAAGCATGTGGTCAGCCATCTCAGCCAGTGACCGGCGAGCTGTCTTATGGTTGGCTGAACATATCAAACGATAAATACAGAAGCATGTGGTCAGCCATCTCAGCCAGTGACCAGCGAGCTGTCTTATGGTTTTTCATACTAGTTGAAGCGGATCCATGTCTCTGAGCCTCAATGTGAGTTCTTGAAACCAGATAATTTCATCCATTCACTCGTTGCCAGGGCTACCATGGCCAGCCGTCATACCAGACACCACTGGTCCTTCCCTTGCATGCATCCTACAATAAGGAGCAATAAATAATTGAGTAATCGTACAAATGAAAAGTCGTATGATTGGTTGTGCTGTGATTATAAGGTGTTAAACCAAGGGTATACTTAGAGCTACTTAGGTTCATAAGATCTTATAACAGGTTGAATCAATACAACATCTGTCTACTATAGGTATATACAGGTACATTATTTGGTCATTGAGTGAACAGTCGTTGAAATACCAAAACATCAGTTGAATTAATTCTTTACCGAAAAACAGAAGAGAAAAATATCATACCAAGTGGAAAGGACATGTGGCAATGAAATTATGGGAAGATCATCTTGCTTATTGCAAAAGTATTTAAAATATTGAACTATAATTAGCATTTGGTGTACTTTATTCTTATTATATCGAAGAGAAGATTTGTACTAAATTCTATAAGTGAGAATGAAGGATTATTGCTTGGCTGAACATATCAAACGTTGAATACAGAGTTTTATTTCAAGATAACTTTGATCAAGCGAAATAGTTGATGATGATGGAACCAGAATACGAGTATAGTGTTTCAGATCTTGG
Organism: Anthopleura sola; assembly: GCA_023349425.1. Lineage (NCBI taxonomy): Eukaryota > Metazoa > Cnidaria > Anthozoa > Actiniaria > Actiniidae > Anthopleura > Anthopleura sola. Next base: position 132,982 of record JALHLI010000024.1, read on the forward strand.
CTTCAGCACCAACGTAACATTGACTGACTTGAGAGAAAGGAAGGATTTTTGGGAGCTTTGTAATTCAGATGGTCAAGAGGAAACGAAAAGATTCGAAAGGATCAGAGAAAAAAGGGATGACTTTATTCAAGATCTAAGAGAAAAAAGACATAAGAGATGGGATGAAGGTCACACTATGCCATCAATAACGAATTATAATGAATCTGGTTCACATAATATTATCAGCGAGAGAAAACTACTAGGAAAGAAGATGAACTTAAAACTATCATCAATGCCTGGAATAATTCTAAATCCCATCGATAAAACCAAATATGAGAAAGCATTAGAAAATATTTTGATTTCAAAGATGAGGAGGGTTGGTATGTTTCCTGAAGACGATGCAGACGATCACGAAGAAGATAGCTTCCTTGAGACTTGGAATTACAAAGACAGAGAACGAGTGATGGAGAAACGGGAAAAAGAGAAACTTGATAAAGAACCAAGGCTAGTTTTCTCGAAGAACACAAAGGAAATGATAGGTGTTAATGGAGGCGAAAAAGTGTTGCCAGCAAATACTATTTCCTCTCATAATTCGGATAAGTGTGCTCAAAACATTAGTGAAAACTTAAGATCTGAGAAAAATAAACTTCACAAAGCTAAACAACTTTGGGAACGAAAATGGAAATCGTCAGAATATTTTCCCAAGATACAGATGCGTTGCCAGGCAACCACTTCAAGCAGTGTGAAGACTTCTGAAAATACGCGCAAATCAGGTCCAGACCTTTGTGGGGTTTTAGTTTGTAAGAGAGTAAGTGGTGATATGGAAAATCGAAGTGAGCTAGTTAATAAAATAATTGAGGACTTGTTTCCGATGGATAATCAAAACCCCGAGCTCACGCAGAAAGAAACTTCTGCCGAAAAACTACGTGGGAGTGGAACAGAAACGGTGCCAGAAAATACAACAGGACACTCAAAAACAGGACCAGAGGAAGGCTCAAACCATGTTCGACAAATACCAAAGCCAATCAATATCAAGTTGAGGTTAACTTCACGTGATCGAGGCAAGAGGCGATTGGTGACGTCACAACAGGAAGGACTATTGACCTGAACAGACCACAAGTGAGCCATCCTTAAGCATGGTTTGCTTGAAGAAGCTATTTCCAAACGCTAAGCTGGAGTTGTACTAAGCACATCGATAAGAGGGGGAGGGGAGGGATATGAACTTATCAGTAGAGGCAATGCAGTCAGTCTCGCTACCCGTTTACAAGTTCCATCAATGTATGGATTGAATAAATACCGGCATGCAGTTTACGGTTCGTTCAACGAAAGGGTAAGACGAAGAACTTATCATTGTGGGTCTAAGTGTGGTGATATGAATGTTTGTTAGTTTGCGGTCATGTGCTCTTGTAAAGGTTCGTTACTCAGTGTCACGCTGGCGGACCGACTGTCAGAACTCAAAAAGGTCAAACTAAAACCATCTCGCTTACAAAATAAGGCGTATGTTAATTTGTACTTGGTTTCCAAGAAAAACTAAGTTATTATGAAAATGAAAAACCGTTAAGAATATTCAGTAAGAGCAGTATATTTTAAGGATATAACAAGTTTTAGAATTGCAGATTTGAAAGTAAGCCCCAAGGGTACGGAAAATTCTAGAAATCAATATCATTTCACTCTTCAAAGCTTTCAAAGCCATTAACCGCTACAGCTCAACAAATTCGAAGGAATTCCGCATATTCCAAGAAATATAAAGTGAGTATTATAAGCTAGTTAAATACTGCGTTAATGGCTGTGATGGTGTGGCCGAAATTCATGCTTAAACCCGGCAAAACCCCAAATTGCGAAGGCGAAAGTTTGAGCTTAAGCAATTGCGGGGAACCAAGAACTACGCTGGTAACTTCTGACTCAGAACCAAACAGCAAAAAGTTGAAATAATTCGAATACAAACAAGTGCTTATAAGAATAAGACTGTCGGGAGATTTCTATTAGATTTCCAATTTTTAATTTCTTGCCATTAATTAAGTTTTCGTTTCTGTCGTCCAAAGAAAAATATCATTTTTTAAAACGATCCAAGTGTAAATACGTATTGTAAACAGATATGATTCCGTCATTGGGAAAAGTATTCGGTAATATTTGATCAAAAGTGCCTTGAATGCTGTGTTCGCAGCCTGAGTCAACAGATTCCTACGGGTTGGTAAATATTTATGGATTTTCTTATCAGCTTTTCCACATATTTATAACTTTTACTGTAACGTAAAGCGGCGTAAATACTGTTATATTAAAGATTTTTATTTCACTTTCAAAGCAAGTAATAATGAAAGGCTGTTTTGATAGGAATAGAGTATTCTGTCAAGAAGATGTCAACAAATTAAGGCGGCTTGGGCTGAAAAGGAAGTGATAACCATAACACTTTTGAAGAAAACTGAACAAGGAATAATAAAACTTTGCCAAACAGCTGAACAAACTTACTTAACTGAGTTAGATATTGGACGACCCAAGGAATACAAATTCAGGTTCAACCTTATTCAAGTCTGTATTGAAGACCGAATATAAAGGAACTATGTTTGGTGACAACATCTGTGGTAATATATCTGCTCCTACAAGTTTATCTTACACTTCTGCAAGCCTTTCCATCCTCATCGCCCTCACAAGCATAGCGGGGAACCTACTTGTTATTTTGGCCGTTCTTGTTGACCCTAACAAAGATTTAAGATCTCCGTTCAACTATTTCGTCAGCAACCTTGCCTTCGCAGATCTGATTGTTGGATGTGTAGTAGCCCCTATTTCCGTTATCTTCCATATTTGTGAAGGTCTTGGCGTACACACAATTGTTCCTATAAAAGTCCTACATTTAACCTTCTTCATCACCTGTACAGCATCGTTACTAAGCCTTGCTGCACTGGCAGTCGATCGGTATCTGGCAATAACATCACCTTTGGAATATCGCACTAAGCTGAGCACCAACCGAGTCATAATCGCTTCAGTTACTATCTGGATTTTTGCTATCGGGTTTTCCTTCATCTATCTCGAAAGTGGATACATCCTATATACCTTTGTGTTCGCCCACACAACAATTGTATTCACTTTCATCGTTTTATTATTCACGTATCTCAAGATTTTCTTAAGTTTTCGATCTCAGGTTCAAAACTGGGAAAACCTTGCCGAGACAAGTGAAGACAACCAGGCATCAAAACGAGCTGTGAAGTGGGAAAAGAAGATCACAAAAACATTTCTGATCATGTTAGCATTATTCATGGCCTGTTATGCTCCATCATGTATGTTTGTGTATATCATGAATCTTTGTACCAGTTGTAGTTGTGTGCTGGTTCACGTGTCACGTGACATGCAGATCATGTTCGTCATGGCCAACTCGAGCATGAATCCCTTCGTTTATGGCTGGAGGTTGGAGAATTATCGCAGAGCCTTCAAGAGAATACTAACATGCCGTTGGTTTGTAAGGAAAATACGAAGTTTGTCGCGGTCGGTGTTGAATATCAGTGAGCGACAGGACAGTAGCAGCTAAATGGCTTTTACGTGACGTCATACCCAGTAAGACACCCATGCAGTAAGATACCTTGTATAAATAAATCCCTTTTTTATGCAGATAGTCTTCATGTATCTGTCATGTATCATACATATCAATGTACCAGTATTTACTTATCATGTACATATCAATGTACCAGTATTTACTCTTCTTGTATCATACATATCAATGTACCAGTATTTACTCTTCTTGTATCGTACATATTAATGTACCAGTATTTACTCTTCTTGTATCATACATATCAATGTACCAGTATTTACTCTTCTTGTATCATACATATCAATGTACCAGTATTTACTCTTCTTGTATCATACATATCAATGTACCAGTATTTACTCTTCTTGTATCATACATATCAATGTACCAGTATTTACTCTTCTTGTATCATACATATCAATGTACCAGTATTTACTCTTCTTGTATCGTACATATTAATGTACCAGTATTTACTCTTCTTGTATCATACATATCAATGTACCAGTATTTACTCTTCTTGTATCATACATATCAATGTACCAGTATTTACTCTTCTTGTATCATACATATCAATGTACCAGTATTTACTCTTCTTGTATCATACATATCAATGTACCAGTATTTACTCTTCTTGTATCATACATATCAATGTACCAGTATTTACTCTTCTTGTATCATACATATCAATGTACCAGTATTTACTCTTCTTGTATCATACATATCAATGTACCAGTATTTACTCCCGGGGGGGGGGGACTCCCTATTGAAAGAGGGTGGGGATGCTCGCCGAAAATCTTAAAAATGGACCCTAAAAGGGACCTGTGTTGTCAGTTTATGGGCGTGGCAGGGATAAAATTCTACCCCTAAGAGGGACCAAGCAAAAACGTATCCAAGGCTGGGTTTCTCGATTTAATTTATTAACATCAAACGCCTTCTGCTAGTATGAGTTGCTGTTTATTTTAAAACCCCTAAAAGGGACCACAAAACTCAGCTGGTGGGCATTCTCGTTCATAACACCCTAAGCGGGACCGAAACCTCGATTTCAACCCCTAAGAGGGACTGCGAGCATCCCCGTCCCTTCGACCTCCGAGTCCCCCCCCCCCCCCCCCCCCCGGGTATTTACTCTTCTTGTATCATATATATCAATGTACCAGTATTTACTCTTCTTGTATCATACATATCAATGTACCAGTATTTACTCTTCTTGTATCATATATATCAATGTACCAGTATTTACTCTTTGTCAATTGACTAGCCAGATTTAGATGCTAAGCAAGAAAGGGAACGTTATAATTCATTTGATTGAAATCATGAATCCCAAACGAAACAAGCTATAAAAAAAGAGTCTCTACTCTACTCTAGCCTCATTTCATGTTAGCCATCACTACTCAATCAAAGTGGGTAATAATACTTTAATGTGCAGGTCATAAAAGTTAAATATACGCAATAATACATACATTAGTCCATTCTTGGAGAGTTTATAGATGAGTATGATTGTATAGGCAATTATTAGGAGCTTCCAATACATTTTTAATTTATTGGTTCATCGTTACAACAGACGTTCTTAAATACAGGTGCAAATAACTGAACAGCTTCTTCTGTAATAATATGTGCCATATTCTTATTTAAATAAAGCATGAAATAGATTGCCAGCATTGATTCCATACATTGTCTTGATGCATAAAATGTTTATCTGAAATATCATTAAAATGTACCGTCGATACTTAGTGAACTTTTATATTTTGCATGATAAAGAGAGAAATAAGAAAATGAAAGAAGAAAAGGTGAACGAGTTTGTTTTGAATATTATCAAAAACATTGTACATTGTACGTTCTGATAGACGTCTTTACCTTGGGCGTTATGTCCCATTTCTGACCAGGTGTCATTCCCTTGAGTATCATTCCTTTGTTTAGATGCAAATGAAACAAAGAGTCCTATTCTCAAAGGAATGACACAAGGTCTGAAATGGGCAAAAAAAAACAAAAAACAACAACAACGCCCAAGCTAAAGAGGTCTATAGTTCAGTTTGGTCATTATGAATTGAGAAATACTATATAAAGCCCTCTGAATCAAATTTCCAAAACCACATATGCACAGTGCAAAATAAAGCCAAAGTCATGGACCTGAAACATCCAACCTACATTTACCATTGCAAAACAATACTCGGCACACGTAAAGTGCTGACCAAAAAAAACTTTGGCGCTTTACAACGAAAGCAATTCTTTAAATCAATTTTCCAAGATCCTGGAAAAAATCCATTATCAATTTTCAGAACTTCCAAAGACTTTCCAAAAACCGTACAAACCCTGATACAGCACCTTTGTCTCTGGGAATAGCACGAATTGGGTCTTAGGGTGTAACAGCTGCACCTATTCACTTTGTGAACATTTTGAAGCAATTTGAGCAGAGCTTTCTCCTGTGGAAGAATTAATAAATTCCAATCTAAAAGACTGGAACCTGCCCCTTAAACAAGTGCACTGTAGCATTTTCTTGAATGCTTTTCTGAAATTCTCAAATCTTACTGCATAAAGAAAGGGATTAATACTAGAGTTAGAAAGAATGAGCACAAAGTGAATATCTCTTGCCCAGTGGATTAAGACACAGCTACATGTACTGCACAAGTTTGTGATGTAGATAAAGATGCAAGCTGGAAAGTAACAACCAAGGAAAAATACCAGCATTATGAGAAAAGTCTTGGTGACTTTTTGTTCCCATCTGACAGCCTGACGCTTAGCAAAGTTGTCTTCATTCTTTGCATCATTTATGTTGTCCCACTGTTCAACTTGTGCTCTAAAAACTTTGAATATCTTCTTATATGTAAAGAGCATCACAAAGAAAGAAAATAAGATAATAGTATGAAAGAAAATGAATGAAAACATGATGTAACCAGTTACGAGATACAAAAATGAAAATGCAACAGAGAAAACCCAGATTCCAAGAGACACAAACCCTGCTCTTTTGGGATTGAGTTTAGTCCTGTAAGACATTGGTGAAGTGATAGCAAGATATCTGTCAAAGGTAAGAGCAGCAAGACTTAGCACAGATGCTGAACTAGTCATGAAGTAAGTCACATGCATATAATTCAAACTAGCAGGATACTTGCCTTGCAATCCTTCACTATAATGATACACTACACCTAGTGGATCAACTACAAGTCCCACTAACAAGTCTGCCACAGCTAGATTGGCAACAAAGTAATTAAAAGGTGATTTTAGGTCATGATATGGGTCCACAAAGATAGCAAGTAATACCAGTAAGTTACCACTGACTGTAAGTAGAGTCAGTGGGATGAAAATGGATGCTGTAGTGAATGAAATATAACTGGGAGGAATGGTCATGTTGACGCATGGATATTCACCAAATAAGGACATTTTGAAAATGAAAGGAAAGATAAAAAGTGAGAACAGATGAAATACTAATAAATAAAAAAGCAGTATGCTTTCTTACTAAAATAATCTACAAAATTTGCAAAATTAATACCGGCCTTATATATGTGCTTATAAAATAATAATTTAAAATTCTTGCTCAAAGTTCTTTGCTGAAATACAGATCAAAATGTTCCTGAAGTTTACTGGTCGATTTTTTCTCCTTTTCCTTTCTTTTTGTTCTTCTTTTATTAGCTTGATTCCTGGTTATTATATGAGCCAAAGAATATGTGCTTGCCTGGTATTATTCATGCTTCCCTTTCTCCCCCATTTTTTCTTGGGATTTTCTTGGCTTTTCTCATGAATTTTATTCCCTTGATTGTTAAAACAGCAATACCAGGGAACTGCTTTACCCTTGTATTTTAAGACACCTGTAACCAAATTAAAAAACCATGCTTAGTGGCATAAAATACTAAAAGAATATTAGTTCATGGATGAAATTAATTAACTCAACTTTGATCTGATCTTTAAAAGACACAATAATGAAGAAGGCTATATTTTTATCTTACTGTTAATTTGATGTTAAATGTATCTTTCTGGATGTGAAGCAAGCTACTAGGTACCATGCATTGATACTTAAATGCATTTCTTTTGCCATGCAAGGCTACATGTATTAACTATTTATTATAGTAATTATCTTTTTTTGAAACTGAACTGCATTGACTAGCTGCATGATTTTATTTCCAATCACTAAAAACGTTTTCTACGTTTTGATGCTTTAGATGATATGTGCACTCAAGTAACTACAGTAACAAAATATATTTGAGGGAAGTTTGGACATTCGTTGGAAACTAAAATTTAGGGGGGGGGGGGGGGAAAGCCCAGCTAGTACCTGATTATATATTTAATACTAAAATGTTTTATGCCACATTTCTCTGTTAATATACCTGCAAGTTTAGATCTTCTGGATTTGAATATACAGTGGAACCCCCGCTCTTAACGGCCACCCGCTTAATACGGCCACCTGGTTATTATGGACAGTATTGTAGGTCCCGACGAAATATGCATGCATTTTCTATTAAATTTACCCGCTTTAAATACAGACACTAGTTAATTTATAATATGGCCAACAGCCACTTTTCTGTGACCCGATTGACAGGCTGCCATACAAAGTTAACCTCATATTGCGGACACTGGTTATCTACACTGTATATATTTAACTGTCACTATCAGGTGTTAAAAGAGCGGCGTTAGTGAATGAAAGCTTTCTTCAGCCTAAATACGATTGACGACTGTGTTCCATTTGTTTTTTGACCTTTCATGATGTTAGTTGAACACTAACAAAGTTTTCAAAAGCATGGCATTTCACTTTTTTGACTTTTTAGACGTCTATGTTTTACTGCAATAAATGCTTGTTGGCTTCTTTCTCTCTGAAGAAGTTTGTCAGACATTGCATTGTGTACTTTATTTAATTACTATACTGTACCAATAAAATATGTTTGTGACATATATTTTGAAAGCCTGCTGAATATAGACCTGTCCCTTTGGTGGCTGTATTAACCGGGTTCCACTGTACTATAAATTACAAAAAGTCCTATTGATTTTTTTTAAACTAACTTCTACAATCTTTAATTTCATGGATAAATACAATGTGTTAAGGTCTCACCAGGCAGGCTTTTTTTCTTGGTTTTAAATTCATGATCAGTCTATAAGATGTAGCTTCAAGCAAACACTGGCTAGGACTTAGATTATGATCTGTATTCTTCTTGCATACACAAGTAGTAAACTAAAAAAGACTAGCTGGCCACTGCTCTACTAACTTTTATTATTTTTTTATTGCTTTATTTAGTGTCAGTCCTAATGAAAAATATGGCTTGGTATTTTCTCATTTCACCAAATATAACTGAATCATAGACTTGCATGGTCATATTACAATAATTCAATATGCCAGGCATTTCTTTTCTCAACAAGCACTGAGGGAAAAAAAATTCTATTCTTTAAAGGCTCAGAATTTCTTTCAACTTGTATTAATGTACTGAGCAGGTGAGATTTAATTAATTTAAAGTATATCATATCAATATCTTATTAAAAATATGTTAACTATAATATTTTCTAGTTATTATATACATTTTATTGTATACCAGTATTGGTTCACATAACTCAATTAATTAAATTTAAGTCACATAAGTAATATGTGTAAATTATTTGTGCTTGTAATGAGTAAATATTCCATCCACTGAATATGCAATATATTCTGAAATCTCTTTATAAGATTATTGCACATTTCTAAAACAACATTCTAAACTTGTAAAAGAAATAACAATAGGCTTAAGGTTTCAATAAGTCAATATGATAAATCATAATGTGAAACTGACCTGTATGTTAAATAAATTGAAGCCCTAAAGATATGTTTGTTATTATCATTGTACACAGGGCTCACAGGGCTCCTGTTGATAGCAGAGGACTGTAAGCTATCATTGTACACAGGGCTCCTGTTGATAGCAGAGGACTGTAAGCTATCATTGTACACAGGGCTCCTGTTGATAGCAGAGGACTGTAAGCTATCATTGTACACAGGGCTCACAGGGCTCCTGTTGATAGCAGAGGACTGTAAGCTATCATTGTACACAGGGCTCCTGTTGATAGCAGAGGACTGTAAGCTATCATTGTACACAGGGCTCCTGTTGATAGCAGAGGACTGTAAGCTATCATTGTACACAGGGCTCCTGTTGATAGCAGAGGACTGTAAGCTATCATTGTACACAGGGCTCACAGGGCTCCTGTTGATAGCAGAGGACTGTAAGCTATCATTGTACACAGGGCTCCTGTTGATAGCGGAGGACTGTAAGCTATCATTGTACACAGGGCTCCTGTTGATAGCAGAGGACTGTAAGCTATCATTGTACACAGGGCTCCTGTTGATAGCGGAGGACTGTAAGCTATCATTGTACACAGGGCTCACAGGGCTCCTGTTGATAGCAGAGGACTGTAAGCTATCATTGTACACAGGGCTCCTGTTGATAGCAGAGGACTGTAAGCTATCATTGTACACAGGGCTCACAGGGCTCCTGTTGATAGCAGAGGACTGTAAGCTATCATTGTACACAGGGCTCCTGTTGATAGCAGAGGACTGTAAGCTATCATTGTACACAGGGCTCCTGTTGATAGCAGAGGACTGTAAGCTATCATTGTACACAGGGCTCACAGGGCTCCTGTTGATAGCAGAGGACTGTAAGCTATCATTGTACACAGGGCTCCTGTTGATAGCGGAGGACTGTAAGCTATCATTGTACACAGGGCTCCTGTTGATAGCAGAGGACTGTAAGCTATCATTGTACACAGGGCTCCTGTTGATAGCGGAGGACTGTAAGCTATCATTGTACACAGGGCTCACAGGGCTCCTGTTGATAGCAGAGGACTGTAAGCTATCATTGTACACAGGGCTCCTGTTGATAGCAGAGGACTGTAAGCTATCATTGTACACAGGGCTCACAGCTAGGGCTCCTGTTGATAGCGGAGGACTGTAAGCTATCATTGTACACAGGGCTCACAGGGCTCCTGTTGATAGCGGAGGACTGTAATAAGCCACTGATTGGACTACCTTATTGTTTATTTCTTTTTAAATAAAGGTTTCTATCTTCTATCTATTCTGCCTCTCGCTAAAATTAATCTGACATAGGTAGTATGCAAAAAAATTAAAAACAGTCCATGGGGACTACAACTCCCATGATGCAAGTCAAAGGCCAGTGAATACCTGACAAAGTTTAATAATACACCTCTTTAACTTCACTGTTTGTTGTGCCCATTTCAGACCATGTGATGCCACTCTTGGAAGTTTGTAATATCTAATGAAAGAACATTTCTCAAGGGAATGTCATGGGATCTGAAATGGGCAATTTGCATACAAAGTATACAAAGCTATTAGGTCTATAAAACTAATATCTGGGTATTATTTAAGTATTAATATATTTTAAATTTATGCAAGTTGTGTAACAGGTTTTAATAATTGATTAATAACGTATGTCGGAAGTATTGATGATAAACCTCTAAATACAGGATATGAAAAAGAAATTTTCGATTTAGCTGAAGCGAAAGTGTGCCTACATGTATAATCCAAGTCAGACTACGTTGAGTTGAAGCTTAATTTAAGCCCAATATATTAACCCTATAAAAAAAGTATGATTGAGAAAAGCTTTCACGACACAAATATACGTAATTTCTACCTAGTGTTTACGAGTCCATAAATAAGAAAATTTTAAGAAAAAATTATGAAATCTTCACGTTTAATTTGGATAAGGAAATAACACACGCTTGAGTAACTCTTCAGCGAACTATAATAAAAATACAATTTAATAAGAACTTACTGCTAAAATACTTACTTTTAGACTCGATAATGTGATATCTTCTCTTGATAACCTTTAGTTTTTTGTCCAGTAAACAGGGCTAAAGTTGGCTGACTTGACACTTTATAATCAGTCTTTAAGAGCAAGTGTCTGTAAATCTCGCCTGGAGTGGTGCAAAATGTGAAAAATCGAAATCCTCCAAACTTTGTCAGTTTGTAGCTATAGATGAGCTATAACTATTGGTATAATTTTAAACTCGTTCCGATTATTATTTTGGGAGAAATTATTTTTTTTCTGTTGAGCCGGTCTCAAGCGGGTTTCAGGGCTCATTACCATACTGTACATCGAGCAAATTTCAGAAGAAACCAGAAAAACAATGTGAGCAATAATTGTATTTCTGAAGAGAAGACATGTTAGCAAACAATCTCAGTGAGTTTTATTTAAATACCTTGCAAAATGAATATTTTTGAGATTTTTGAATATTAACTATTTTTCGGTCATTTATCGTATGTAAATATTACCTAACTTTAACGGCCAAAATCTCACACTGGCATATGACTAGATGCTTTAAAACTATATCCAGGTGAAAGAGCATTGTTTCTACTTGCTAATTGTGAAATAAAATTTTTGGGCTATTCAAATGGCGATATTTTAGAAGACCCCGAACGCGTGACATTTACGTTAAAAATTGCCGTGACCTTCTCCAGGGTCAAACAAGATAAACATCAAATATGATTGAATAAACTCCAGATATTTACATTCATTGAACTAATTTCATCTTTTCTATAGTCTAGAACCTCTAAATCGAACTGTAAATTGAATGTATCTTTAAATCAGCAACATTTGGCAATTTTAAAGCGAGATATTTTAACTAACTGACCTGAAATTGTTGCCATGAAGTAAATGTCAAACGATGGTCTTCAGTTTGCCATGGAATATCGACCAATTTTATCATCGTAGTTTAAAAAGATCGTATATAATTGCTATATATCTACATAAAACTTGACTTGGAAATAAAATAAATCTTTACATGCATGTTTTCCCCCTATGTAAACACTGAACCGCTATAGTGCTGAGCATGTGATTTGTGTTACTGATGTCATCATGTGCGTGACACACAGGGTGACCAAACAATCATGTATTTTCACAGCCCGCTCAAGTCTTCACCCCAGAAGAGTTAAAAGACAATTTTCGAATGAGTAGAGATTCACTGATTAGATTAGCCGAGGAAACAAGCATACGACAAGAATACCCGATATGTTTACCCCGGAGTTCCCCCACCCCCCCCCCCCCCCCCCCCGATGCCTTACCGCCCTACTTAATGCTTCCCGAACAAGAACACGATTTAACTAGATCACTAAGATAAGTTGTATAGGGTAATTTGCGCTTGGCTGTGACGCTCTCGACATCCATGTGGAAGTATTCGCACATCAGGCGCAAGGTTGAAATGGTCAGACTTTTCAACTTCCCTGTTGAGATAAGATGACAAAGATTGTAGTTATCGTATATGATGGGATGGACAAGCTGACATTCACGCAACACGGTTTCTTGGCAACAATGGTATGCTCTCTCTTCCTCTGCTGCTTCGAGGTCATACTGGTCGAGGTCAGGTTGTGGGTTGCCTTTCTTCATTTTTCTCGCTGTTCGTGAGAAGTAGGACTGGATCTGTTGTGGTGTCAAAAACTCGGTCACATTGAATCTCCGTTTGCCTTCAGCATTCTTCGTATGGCGCATATCATGAGATACTTGTGTTGGGTCTGCCTTGTTTCCAGTCTGCTGCCCGATCTTAAACTTGTCATCAAGATAGCTCTTCTGGTTGTCATTGAAGCGAACACCTGATTTTGTTGATTTCAGTGCCCATCCCTCCGTGAGATTTTCCTGTTTTGATGTAGGAACAGCAGGCCCGGGTATGTGAGGATGTTCACTGGAGCCTTCTACCAGATTTTTTCTGTACAGTAGCTTAGCCATATCTATAAGGGAATAACGCTCTTGCTCTATTTTACATTTACCATATAGCAAGTGCTGTTCCAGGTTGTAATGCCGCTGGAAAGTTTTCATGCATCCTTCCCATGGACACGAATACAATTGGGCTTCGATTGGATCTTCTTCAGGCAGTGTCTCTGTAGCTGGTGTTACTTGCTGCTGCAGTTTTAACTGCGTGGTGCGTTTCTCTACCAAAGGACGGAATTCTACAAAATCTCCAGAAGAAAACGAGCAATTCTGGAAAGATGCATTTTGTAGTAGGCTACTATCAACTGAAATTGAAAAGTGATTGAATAAAAGGTTACAATTGCGTAGCACAGTAGATCAGTGTAAGATATTCAAGTACCTTGTAATTTCGACCAAGAAAGTTCCTTTCCACAACCCATGTCATATGCCTTCCAGACTGTCAATCCATCGTCACTGTACGAGAAGTTATTGAAAGTACTAATGCCATCAAGTTTCCCTTTCCCTGTTGTGGTCACTTGCTGCTCGATATTGGAAAGTACAGCCACTCTAACACCTTTTACACCACCATAAGACATAATGGCTTTCTTGAAATCTGTAGCAGTGATGACGTCATTTCCTTCATTGACATAACGCAAAACGTGGGCCTTGATTGTGGCTGCTTTTCTATCACAAGGCCCTTTTCCACCTTGTGGATCGCTAAAATCAACTCTGCAGACTTTAATCCCCGTTGATTCTTCCATAAGACGACAGGATGTTAGCATTTCCACGCTGTGGTAACAGCCAGCGTTGTCCTGGCGCAAATAAGCTTTGTTAATTTCTGAGTGATCCTCTTTTAGTGAACGCAATGTGTGGCCAATAATGCCTACAACAGCATTGCTCTCCTGGTTGCAGTTCTGGACGATGTGCACAAAAGCTTCTTGTTGCAACACATCACCCACCTTTCTCACCACGACGCTAATATGCCACGATATACCCCTCTTTGCAAACCAGTTGGTTTGAGACTCTCTGTATCTTCTTGGCAGGAACTTCATTGCCCAGTCCTCTGTAATAAGAACAGATGACTCATCGAGGTTCTCCAACAGATCTAACCGAGCCTTGTCTTGTTGGACAGATCTTAATTGGTGGGCTTTCCACGACATGATTGCTTTTGAAGCTTGATTGTATAAAAAGAATAGGCTATCATACTCCTCAGGATCTAACACACAGGTCAACGATGACTCTATTTGTTGAAGAGTGTCTTTAAGCTGATCACACATTGCGCATCGGTGGTCGTGCAAGTGCTTGCAAGTTCCTCTTATCAGGCGTTCCTTTGGGTCGCTCAAGGCATAAGTAATGCAGTGGTCAGGAACATTTGATTCCTTTGTGATATGCACCTATAAGCAAAAAGAATAACATGTATACGGCCTATTGATTAAATAGACATTGCATTTTTCTATGTTACACTATCTATTCTTTTCTATCTATCATAATCGAATGGGGAAAAAACATGACTTCCGGGTTCAAAACGAAAAGCAGTTTTATGAAGATTTTTCTTACTTTTTCTTTATGACAGGATTTTTTGTCCAAAGTTCTAATCGTTTCAGGTCGAGTTTAAATAATCGAGAATATTTACGCTTTATTTTAGCATTTTTACGAGCAGTTGGACCAGGGAATACGCCACACCTTTTAAAACAGCTCTATAAGCAATACATCATTACGTACACCAGATGCATTACGGTAACTATTTGTAAGATCCATTTAACCTCGTACTGGTAATAGTATCAAGTTATCATTCCCATAATGCACCTGACTTATTGATATATTGATTATAGAAGAGTTCCATAAAATAAGCAAAACGCTGTATACTGCATGCCTATTATATATCATCTATTACTTATCTAGCAGATATATTGAAATTACTCATGGGTCATGTAAATTGATATTCTACTTGTTTTCCTCTGACTTTTTCGAAATGTTATATAAACGACTGATCCGTACATTTTAAAAAGTCGGAGAAAACAAGTGAATAATATATCTATTTTTATACTACCTAATATATATTATCAATTATAAACTAATAATTATCAGACACGGGAGGCAATTGCCTTAACCCAGGCCTTACCTTGAAGTCTGTCTTAAGATATTGCTTCCCAGTCTTTAATGCTTCTCCACATGACGAAATCCACTCTCTATTAGCCCCGTGGTCTCCAGTCTTTTCCAGGACAGAAATCAGATCGTCAAAGGCTTTAGTACCTTCTGCTGCGATGTAATCAAGACCTTGTAATGACTTGCGTACCGTTGCTGTACAAGCTGATAAAATACGCAACATAGTGGATTTGCTGAACGGCTTGAAATTGGTTTCAGTGCAGTACTCTATATACTGGTCTACTATACGCTGTGAAATCATGATTCTTATCGTGTTGGGTGTTTCCAGAATTTTGCCATTTGATAGTTGTAGGTGACGTTGGCCAAACGGTAAGTCCTGTACAATGTGTGGACTTGTGATAAATGACAAAAAGTTATCAAGTTGGGAAAGGCTTACTCGCATTCTGGGGCTCCTTACTGATGGTAAAGGCACACCACGACCGTACTGTACTGTGTGTTGTCGAGCGACTTTTATTCGGTAGTCAGTGACACCTGGTTTAATCGAGAAAGTAAAAATGATATGATTAGAGCCAAAATCGGGATATATTTCAACAGGTTCAAAAATAAAAAATAAATAAACGCGCTCGAACATTAAATGACAGAACGTCTATCATTGGGTGGTAAAAGTATACTATGGAAGGTAAAGTACCTGGTATGTGCTGTTGGATTACATGATATGGGACTAAATCAGCCATGACAGACAACACTTGTCTACGCGTGTCCCAACTACTGGCATGGTTGTAAGCATCGGCCAAAGCACGGAGATACGTTGTATCTGAATAATGTTCATCTGTTTTTAACGCCTTCTCCACTGACTTCGAACTCTTTAAAGCTTCCCAAAGCAAACCTGGATCTTTTGGTGAAATGACTTGCAACGAAGCCACAACAGCATCTCTGGTTTTGCTAACGCGATCATTCTTCGTGCGCATGCTGAGGTGTTCCCAGTCTTTTCTCGCTACTTTAATTGGTGCTTTGCCGCTAGCACAAAGAAATTCATTCAGCTTTAAACGTCGGATAGCTCCAGCGTCGCGATCTTCCTTTTTACTTGATGGTGCATCACTTGAGCTACTGCCACTCTCAGTAGAAGCAGGAGAATATATGGAAGTGGAATGCATTTCTTCAACTTTGATGTCGAGGGTGCTAATAGCTTCTGATAAATCTGTCATTGTATCATAGTCCTATGGTCAAAATTTAGGATAAAAGTAACTACATGAAAATCTATCCATTTACTGAGCCACCCATACTTTAGTAACCAATATATCTATCAATCCATTTACTCATTAATTAATTATTAACTAACTCAGTCATTTATTCATTCATCCATATAGTCTGTCATATAAAAGATAACATTGATAATACTATATACCTTTGAGCATTCACCAGACTCTGATTCATCTTTTATTGACGACTCGCTTTTCTCACTCCGCATCGTATCGGTTTTGGTGAGTCTAAGCCGACAGGGTTTACAAATGGCTAAAACAAATTGCCAAATATCAGATAACCAGCAACAGAAAAGTGCAAAAACTTATTAAAAGTATTATTTTTAACTTACGTGAAGCAAGTGGAACGAGTATTTGCGTGTCGTAGAAAAGTTGTTTAGATTGTTGACAAGTGATTCCTCGATCACCTTTTACATTTGTGGTTTTGTGCTCTGCCCAAAGCGGGGGACAAGTGCAGAACTTTTTGAAACATCGCCATCGAATGCCAAATGCATCACGGTGTCGTGGACAAATAGATAGTGATAGCTGGGCTGTGTTGGCTTCAAAAATTCCTAAAGATGGAAGCCAACATATTATGCTTACTGTAATATGAGTGCTACTTAATTGTATAAATTGAATAATGTTCAGGAGAAACATAATGCTATTGTGAATAATCACGTACTAATGCGCAAATACTTTATAATAACTAGTGAATACCAGTTTGTTACGTAATAGAGTTTTCCGATTTACCGGCTTTGGCACTCGTCGTGTGTGTCCGGAGCTCATTTGGACCGGCATCCCCCTAAATCCGTCCCTGGTTTTTTGGAATGTTCAATATCCTGCAGCATTTTGACCTGTATGCTTATACTACTGCCTATACGAACAATCAAGCGCACACACCACAAACCTCAACATTTGCAAATGAAACTGTATTTCCTTACTACAGCAGTTGACATCTTAGAATGTAAAATCATTTGTTGTCGGACGTAGCTTTGAAGTTCTGTAAACTTCAAAGCTACGTCCGACAACAAATGATTCAGTTTGTATTCACAGCCCGCCGGGATTCACAGATATCAATCCTTTAGTGATCAAATCATCAAAACTAAATAAAAACAATAAAGCAGCATTATTTTTGCCTCAATTTTCTATTTAAAGATGTATTTTTTTTGAGTTTCCATCCAAACACTCGACTTAAATAAATTCCGAACGGTTTGATTGACGGAAGATAATCGCCAACTCGGACAACAAAGTCGGGCGCGTCTCATTGGAATTTGTGGACCAGTTTACTACAAACATAAATACATTAATAAATTAAATAGGTTGCTGTAATTTTGCTAACAAAAAATGTAATTTTTCATAACAGCACTAGCCCTGTCACTAATCGGTCTTTACTTCATGTAATAGTACCCGTAAATCGGAAAACTCCAATACGGCCACAGCTATACAGTCCGCCTGGTCTCTAGCTACCTGGTCTCTAGCTACCTGGTTATCCAAGGCAGCTTATATAACACAAACGACGTGATTCTATATTCCAAGATTCTATATGCGTTTGTCATCTGTTTGTTATGAATGCTTGAGTTGTATAAAATCGGTCACTCACCTGCTCTCGCTAGCAAAAGATCTGTTTCTGATTTTAGATTTCCATCAGTGCAATTGAGAGACCTCAAATGACCTTTAACGTCTTTACGGCACTCTCCTACAGTTCTTATAATATATTCCGAGGGGTGTGAAGTACTGCCTCCACACGGTCCTCCGACAAGTTTCGAATATTCACAGCACAGTGAAGCCATTACTGCATATTGTGCAGTAACATTGCAAAATTGGCAGCCTGTCACTACTCAGACAAATCCGTATACCTTCCTATTTGTCACGCAATCCAGTTGATGTGCTTCTTGATACAAGGTTGTGTTTTTCATCCAAATCAGAGATAAAAAAGCCTACCTTTAGGTTACTCAATTGTGTACTCGGACAATAATATATTGGGAATTTCAAGGGGGAAATTTTCTTTAAAAAAATATGATTGTTTGGTCACCCTGTGTGTCACGCACATGATGACATCAGTAACACAAATCACATGCTCAGCACTATAGCGGTTCAGTGTTTACATAGGGGGGAAACATGCATGTAAAGATTTATTTTATTTCCAAGTCAAGTTTTATGTAGATATATAGCAATTATATACGATCTTTTTAAACTACGATGATAAAATTGGTCGATATTCCATGGCAAACTGAAGACCATCGTTTGACATTTACTTCATGGCAACAATTTCAGTTCAGTTAGTTAAAATATCTCGCTTTAAAATTGCCAAATGTTGCTGATTTAAAGATACATTCAATTTACAGTTCGATTTAGAGGTTCTAGACTATAGAAAAGATGAAATTAGTTCAATGAATGTAAATATCTGGAGTTTATTCAATCATATTTGATGTTTATCTTGTTTGACCCTGGAGAAGGTCACGGCAATTTTTAACGTAAATGTCACGCGTTCGGGGTCTTCTAAAATATCGCCATTTGAATAGCCCAAAAATTTTATTTCACAATTAGCAAGTAGAAACAATGCTCTTTCACCTGGATATAGTTTTAAAGCATCTAGTCATATGCCAGTGTGAGATTTTGGCCGTTAAAGTTAGGTAATATTTACATACGATAAATGACCGAAAAATAGTTAATATTCAAAAATCTCAAAAATATTCATTTTGCAAGGTATTTAAATAAAACTCACTGAGATTGTTTGCTAACATGTCTTCTCTTCAGAAATACAATTATTGCTCACATTGTTTTTCTGGTTTCTTCTGAAATTTGCTCGATGTACAGTATGGTAATGAGCCCTGAAACCCGCTTGAGACCGGCTCAACAGAAAAAAAATAATTTCTCCCAAAATAATAATCGGAACGAGTTTAAAATTATACCAATAGTTATAGCTCATCTATAGCTACAAACTGACAAAGTTTGGAGGATTTCGATTTTTCACATTTTGCACCACTCCAGGCGAGATTTACAGACACTTGCTCTTAATTCTTCCGCAACTGTTTGAAATGCGCTCTTCTCGGATTCTTTGCATTCTTTTGGTGATGAGCTTCCTGTGGTTTCTAGAGAGAGTGGGAACTGAGGCGACCGGAAATTATCCAAAAAAAACCCACTTTTTTCTTGGAAAATAAGAATTGTTTTCGATGGAAAATAAACTGTTAAGGTCAAATTATTTAGTCGTGTGTGGAAGCCGGAGCAAGAAAAGGATATTACCATGGCAACCCCCAAAATTTTGAGGATATTCTCTAAAACTTCTGACCACGCTTTTGACTTTAATGCTCAGTTATTTCAAAAAAAGAAGGTTGGCGAAGGGTTTGTTACATGCTGCAAGTTGTTTACCAAGCTTGAATGTCAGACTAAAAGGAAATTTTGGCAAAATTAAGAGAGAGCGAGACATAAAGAGGAAGCTACTGATTTTAGGTACCAGCCGGCACCCCCCTCCCCCGGATCATGCTGGATCCGCCACTCTTGACACCCTGATAGATGATACATTTAAGCAAGTCAGTGAAGAAAGTTGCATTTTTAGTTATGATCAACTATATTTTTGCAGTTAATTCAGTTCCCAAACGGGTATCTAAAAAGCAATATTTTTTAAAAAAATGTCTAGGATTCACGCAACAGGCTGCAATCTGTACTGTACTAAATACCCTTCCGGCATTTTAATGTCTATTTGCCGTATTGGTGTCGGAGGGGCGGGTGGTGGAGGCAAGAGCATCTCCTGTCCACTCCTTGAACTCCCCCATCCTTCTGGGGTACTCCGTGGTTCAATTCTCAGCGTCTGAAACTCAGATGTAACGTCTAACTCCGATCCTCGTTTGTTGCGAGACTTTTTCTGTGTGACTTGAGAGTTCCTGCGCCTGCTCCGCACACCCCATCCTCCGTACAAACTTTGGGGTATGCTAAAAGTCTTTTCGCTTATCAACTTATTAGACGCTCTTGAATATTTATTTTGGTTCTCTTTCGGCTTTGGTCGCGCAGAAAAAGTAACTCTGTTAATTTTGATGTTGGTGTTAAATTCCGGGCCTTCACTTTGCTGTAGTCGTTCCATTTCGTTCGCGAAGCATTGAACACAATCGAATTGTTCAGGATTTAGTGTAGGAAGACCTCCAGAAGCTGGTGCAGATTTCGCCTTCCTATCTGTAGTAGTAAGTGACGTTTTTCTTTGAATTGACCCCTGTCTTGTTTTCCTGTCCCAAGGACTTTTTTTTCTCGTTGAAAGTGGATGAAAAGTTGGGTTAAAATACGCAGTAGGACTTGTTAATGGTGCACGACCTTTCCTGACTGGACGCCAGCCGCATCTTTGCCTCGATATCAGCTTGCTTCTTTTCAAGTCTTCTTCTCTGAGCTCGTCTGGCGATAAAGCCAGAAAGCATCGCTTATCAACAGCATTTTGATCCTCAAAATCATCTCTTTCCTCGTCTGCCGGCAAATCTAATCCGTTAATTGGTGGTGGAGTGCTTGTCGTTTGCAGTGGCTTCAAACTCGACGCTTTTGGATTTGCAAGCGATGTGTGAAGGTATTTCAATCGTCTGAGAGCTTGCTGTACGTGAGTCGTTTGGTCGACTGGCCTTTTACTCAAAATTGTATCGAAATTCATGCCGGCTTCAAGTCCTCTTCCAGTTAGTGACTTATTTTCCTATATAACTGGCAAAAGTCTTACTATCACAAGAATATGAAGAGTGTGCAGGAATTCATGACATATTTACTTGACTCAAATACTGGTTTCCTACGAGATACAGAATAAACAATAGGGTCTAAGTTTTAAGGATCTGATTCGTCGAGCTATCCAGTAGTGCCCTTAGGGTCAAAGCCTTTCCAAAACGTCGATCCTTCTATTGGAAATAAATCCTTCTGTTTCATTTGCGGTTTCCTTAGACAATTGGAGTTGTTTTGCCATCATCTTTGATTAATTGTTCACGCCGTTTTGTATAAAGGTTTCTAAGTTTTAATCAACTTTGACCAGGATTGTTGAAAACTTTTGGCGCATTTGTTCATTCCTTGATTGTTTTAGGGATTATATTGCATGCGTTTTCTGTTTGGCTTGGATTCCCAAAAGGATTAACTTAATGCTCAAATTGATTAATGTGGACTTAGAGATTTCTGTTAGAATTAAAAAGTCAATATCCATAGATGCCCAAATAGCCTAATTCATTCTGTTTTCTGTGGTCCAAGCCGGAAAAACCGCAGACAAAAAAGGTCCACAATTCCGTACACTAAATTTGCGAGCGGTGAACCAGAGTTATACGTCTGTCATGTAGATATGTTGATATGAAAAAAAACCTCCGTTTGTTCGAGAACAAACAAGCATCATATAGCTTTGATAAACAAACAAAAAAGGTATTCTGTTTGCCCAAGCAATTTCTTGCACTCCACCGCAAACAAAAAATTTTAATCATTAATTATCATTACAGACTTTGCTTGTAATTTCAATAACCCAATATTTGTTGTTGACATAACAATTTTTCCATCTGTAGCTATTTATAACATATTTTGAGTCATGTTCCATAAGTGGAGGAATTCAGTTACTTTGTTGGGCTGTGTAGTTTTTCAGTTCAATCTTTAGTCCACACCTTTTTCCTTACATCCCTCCATTCCTCCATCCATCCATTTCTTCCATCTATTTCTTCCATCTATTTCTTCCATCCCTCCATTCCTCCATCCATCCATTCCTCCATCCCTCCATTCCTCCATCCATCCATCTTCTTTTTCTTCTTCTCCTCCTCTTTCTTCTTCTTACTTTGATCAATCACTATATCTCGATCGTGAGTTCCGTTCTTTTCTTTGTCTATTTCAGCACTAAGTTTATTTTAATTTTAATACCATTATTTTCCAGGCCTTGGCGGTCAAACATAGCAGATGTTTCCACGCATCATTCAATTACCACAATTGCTGTTGTTCCAGTAACCATCCTTGTTATTATCATTTCCTGCGCTCTGAGTACCAATTGTTCTCTGTGTAAGAGAAGGCTTCGTCTTCTCTATGTCTGGATAAGCATAGTCGACGTGCAAATCAGTTTTGATAAAAGAGGTGTTTACAGTAAACAAACAGAGAACGCACTTCTTGATGCAAGTTGTATTCATCTGAAACTTAGCTTGCCATCATCGAACTGAAATCTATAGAGTGGAAATACGACGCCAAGACTATCAGGGGTTACAGAGCTTTTATAGCCTCATAGTTATCAAAAGAATTCGAAGTACATGGTGGAAGATTTCAACATGGACCGATAACAGTGGATGAGCAGTAATTGTCTAAAGTTTGGAAAACTGCCGCGGAACACATCATCGAAAGTAACAATACAAGATTACAAGAGTAGTTGATAAAGTATTTATGTAGTGTTGCTTGGCAATTGAAGTACATGAGTGTTGCTAGCGCTGGTGAAGAACGTTACTGCTTGTTACATTGGTTCCGTAAAAGTGTCAAGGTTTTAAAGCAGATCAATTACAGTTAACGAGCGTCTCGAGTGTCATGACAAGCCTAGATATTCGTGTCCAGCTTTCAATTTCTAGTGTCTTTTTTACTCTTCACCAGAAAAGAGCATTAATTGGATCGCTGCATTTGATTCGCTTCCCTGCATCAGTGGAGAAAACGACTGAAATTCGTTGGTAACTTGATTTCTCAAACACTGGTCAAATAGCTCCTATGGTACTTTGATACTCTCATTTTCAATTACGAATCGAAAATCTTCTTGGGAAAGTATAAACAGTAAATTAAACACGAAGGTGTTAATTACAGAAGTTAATCCAAGTTGCCAATAGAGACAGAAGGATTTAGAATTACGGGTTTAATTCATGATTAAACTAAGTTTGAGCAAACTAGAAATACGGCAAGATTTTTCATGTAAGTGCAACAAATTACTGTGACAATTTTATCATAGGAAAGAGAAGGTTGAAAATTTGACTGACAAGTAACGTGAGAAAAAGGCAATCAGTTGTGATGGTACTATTGATTTCGTATTTATGAATTAATAAATACACAAGGACCAGAAACACCAGCTGCAGCTGATCAACCTATACATAGATATTGCTGCATTAATCATTGTGGTTATTACTTCAGTTAAGAAGAAGAAGAAAATTAAGACTGAATTGAACTCAACAATCTACATGTACTTCGTATCTGTACATATATGAGAATTACAGACTGGAAATCAGTTGACTTTGTGCTTCAAAATAATCATAACACTGAGTACTGAGCACTTGATGGAAGTGTGAACTTTAAGAGCTTTTTCCTCAACGATACATTTTGAAGCCAATGACTTTGGAACATCAGTTGCTTTTTGAAAGACATTGCAGGGTCAGTCTTGATTTTAGTATAAAGCACTAAATTCTTACAGACATTTGAGTTGGTCAACTGCAGTACATGTTAAAGGAATATGTCCACCCCAATCACCAGAGCCATGGCTAAGGCCCAAACACCAACACCTGGGGAAGATAACACAACAGAGGAAACAGGCTTGCCAGCAATTGACATACTCTCACTTTGTACTCAGACGGAGCAGCATTATCGAAATGAAAGGCAAAGCACGAAAGAAAAGCGTTTGACACGGATCCATAACGCCAAAAACCACATTTTTAAGTCTTCAAATTACGGAATAGATGGCAGCTTCCCCCCGAGAGTTAGTAGCTGGAGCCACAGGACAAGGTATTCCCGGGGGATGCGAGGTGGTTCCAGATGCAGAAGTGAAATGTCTTTCACACCAGATGAAGCAACACGGTTCCAGAGCCCAAAATCTGGATTTTCTAGCCCATGTTTCCAGGGAAGCAGTCCACCAATACGCTGCCGACTTCAGAGTTATCCTCCTAGTGTACGAAGTATGAGTTGCTGTGGGGGACCTGATTTCCAGGATTTTATGGTTTCAAGAGCAAGCCTAAATAAAAGACCGAAGAAGCAGCATTTAAGCTTCAAAACGGACGTCCAAGGAAACATAACGAATGTTTCTGGAAGGGATTCACGAATGGCGAGGGTTTCCAGACAATATTCCAATTCAAAACTCTCGTCTTTTCGAGAAGAATCGAATAGCTTCGACGACAGTAGTTCGAGCCAATCAAAAGTGCCGTACTTTGGACGCAATGTTTGGCTTCCTGACGCTGAGTACGATGTCTCAAACGTGGTTATTGTGCCTGGAGAAGATTTCCAGGCTTCTAACATGTCCAACAGCAATCACTCAATGAATGAGAAAGCTACCGCTCCTTTGAGTACTGTTGTAAAGAAAATTGACATCAAACTGCCATGTTTAGAAAACTAAAGTACAAGTTTGATGAGCAATTCCCCTTCGGGGTGTGTTGTAAGACAATCATGAACAGGTCACGTGACTAATAGATCACCTGATCTTTATTCGAGTGAACAAAGAATTACTGAACCCGACTCAAGATAAATGCATATAGGAAGTCAGCTTTAAATGCGTGTTTATAATCGTAAAACATAGGCCAATTTGAAAAAGGCAGTGACCACCCTCAGTATCTACCTCATATTAACCACCTCTCATGATATTAGGCTGGTCTTAGCATGGGACTTCTTGTCCTGTTGATCATGCCTTCAACTGTTTCAAAGTTGTAAAGCAGATAAATAAAATAAAATAAGGAAGATATAACGAAAATTCATTTGATGTAGCTTTGTAACACATGATATTAATGAATTATATGGCTTAGTCAGTGCTGCAATCATTAAATGATCTCATCATTAATTTATGCATGTTGTCATCCCTTTTAGACAGTTTTAGACAGTCCTTTTCAAAGTTCGAGCTTGTTTTTGAAAAGATGATCAAGGGGAAGATGATCCTTTTGTTAAAGTACTCGAGCTCCCTTAAATAAGCAAATTATCTAGATCTATATTGTCATGAAAGCAAAAATAGTTGTGACATTCATTCACTGACCATCCCCTCCCTCATTTGCTATTTTTGCTCCACTTAAAAAAAGGTTTACAGTAGTTATTTGTAGACTGAGCTATTAGCACTCTTTGAATGTCGATACTGTAGAAAATATGGCATCTTAGGTCGTTCGGAATTGCTGTCCATGGAGTCAGTCAGTGAATAGCTTGCTGAAGGCAAGCGAATTTCCAGCTTTTTTGTCTTAACCTTCTTGGTGTTATCCGTGGTTTTCAAAGCTTGTCTCAATTTGTATTTATCAACTAAGGAAGAATTCAAGTGCAGGTTGACGTCTGCAAATTTAAATCCTGGTAGAAAATGTTCTTCTCTTGAGAAAATGTCGTTATTAGAGTTTGTTGAAGTTAAAACAATCCTTCCTCGATAGTCTTCATCTCTCAGTGGAGAAATGTGAAGAACATCATCAACACTCAATCTGGCAAAGTTCAATTCAGTAGTTCCATTACTTGCTTTTTTGAACATGAATAATTTTCCTCTGTCATCCGTAATCTCCGCTTTATCTTCGCTGTTTTGATTTGAAGACGAGCTGGGAATTCTTTTTCGGTTGGTTTTTGAGCCTGAAACAAGATCTCTTTTTCCAGAAAAAGAACAAAATTCAGTTTCACTTCCACTTGAAGAGAAAACGGACCGTTTTTCTGCTGCATAACAACTTTTTGGCATTCCAAGATGGCGTGATTTGGCAACAGACGGTGAACTTGAATACCTTGAGTTTCCAGGCCTTGCCAGAATACAATCCAATCTCTTTTTCAGTCGAGAAACATCTTCCATGCTTCTACGATACCGTTTTGTGCTGGCACCAAAAGACAAGTTATCTTTCGCCAACTGTTTTTCTTGCTTTTTCCCTTTTTCATTCTTGTACATGGTGGTTCTTGAAGGCGTTAATGAACTCACAAAATCATTAATGTTGTCCTTCTCTCCGTCTGTCGCTTTCATCCAGTACAAATATCAAATGTAAACAGCTTACTAAAGTTTCAATCATGAGATTTCATATATTTGATTTCAAATGACTCCTATATCTAATCTTGAAGGGCCATATAAAGTAAAGACAGCCATCTCTCTGTAGATCACCACTGAATATGTACAAAAAGGAACAAAAACATATGCATTTCTGGGTTACTATGTACTGAGGGACTTAATCATAATTCATCTTGAGAAGGAGATAGCTATTGACAGCGAACCAAGTTGTTGACACAATCAAAAAAGTTCAAACTAGTAAATTAACGTTGTCAAGGCGAAAAAATATATACAAAAAGAAACGGCTAATGTTGGGAAACACCGCACAAACGGGCCTCTTTGCACTTGATTTCGTGGAAAACGAAGATTGTGTGTAAAATATCTGACAAAGATCTCTTAGCCTTCCTTCTTAATGACTTTCAAGCCACCAATTACCATTGTTTATAAAACTCACAAATGAAAAGGCGATAAAGAAAGAGAGAAATAATCAACAGAGCAAAACACTTCTGTGATAATCCTCAAACTTAGAGCCAAACAAAACACCCAAAGACCTGAGATTATCCTAAAGATTTCTGTTATTGGTTGCTAGGCAAAAATCAATGGCAATAACTCCTAAGCTTTGTGTCAATAATTGACCATAGTTAAATGAAGTGTGTTTTGTAAAAGAAAGAAATTTGCATAACATCGGTACTTTATGAATAGCACACTTGGTGGCTGCAGACATTGCTATCTTCAATCGTCACGTTTTGTGTCAAAATGGTGTTTAATTGTTGTCTTTATGATTTCATCGAGTGGTTATTCGTGTGTCTCTCTCGCCATTTTTTCTTTTCTTTCCTTTTCCCTTTCTTTACAGGAACTAATAAAACTTGCTGATAATTAAGAAGTTGCCACATTGACTATATATAGACAGACGTTTTGTACACAAATATCCGACTGAGCAAGGATTCTCATTCTTTACTGATTTGCACCTGTCAAAGCCAAACTTCAAGCATTTTCCAACCTGATTTTGCAAAAAACGGTAAAGAAGTGACTAACCAAAGACCATTGGTGCCGAGTAAAAGATGTATTTATGTAATAGAAAGCATGATGGTCTGCACTTTGAAATGTTGAGCTAGTGCTTTTCATTAGCTAGTGGCTGGATCCATGGACAGTTTTGGGAGCAGGTCTTTCAGCTGACTATGATCAAATTTATCCATTGAGATGCATCCTTAACGGAAGTTATCTAATAAAATTCATTAATTTTACTTCCTCAATCGTGTTCAATTAAAGTGCTCTGTTTTCTTTTGCAAGAATAGTTAGAGAGTTCAGCTGTTCTTATGCTTGGGATGCTACCAATAATAAAATGAAAAACAAAAATATGTGTTGGCCACGGAAGTGGAAGCTGTACATAAAGGCAAGCCATGGATAATTATAGTAGACAGTAACTTTATCAGTGTCAATTTATAAAAAAACTATTCTAAATTTCATCTGTTCTACAAATTATTGAAGAAAAAGACAGATACATTTGTATTGATTTTGTTGTCAAAGTCAGGTTGAGAAGAGCAACTAATTAATAGAATATTTAGAATAAGCTGCCTGCATGAAAAGATTCTAAGTTATCAAAAGTATTTGAAAAACTGCTTCTTAGAAACAGGGATATTATTATTAAATAATGTTAAATAACAAATAAATATAGCAATAAACGGACTTGTTAAAACCTTTCTTGAAGAAGTACCCATTCAAGACTGGCAAATGGCCTATCATCAGCGTGCTTCAACTGTCAATAAATTATTTTTAAATCTTTTTTAATGTACAAAGTACCTCCACCTCTAGTACGTTCATGTACTCTCATTTTTCATTGACGACACTTTGTTTTGGTTTCCAACAAGCAACCAAACTCGTAGTTCTGCTACGATGAACAGTCAAGTCGTCTTCTCCAATGTTTCCTATTTCTCCCCCATTTTCAACATTATTGTCATATTTTATATTTTTCCCAATTTCACTTGATGTATCCTCATTGTCTCCACACTCGTGAATCACGATTGTAGGACAAGACTTCGACGTTCGTATTGTAATTCTCCTCGGGAATGCTTTGTCGTTAACTGTTCGGCTAACTTCGTAGGAATCAACTTGCTCAGACAATCGCCTCTTAGGTAACAACCCCTTACGTTTTACAATCTTAGGATTATCTTCACCACTTTCTTCAACATTTTTAGTTCTTTTCGATTCTGACTTGCGTATTGTCTTAGAACCCTTAGACAACTTCTCAGGAGTCAGTTTTTCCTCGACAGGGACCTGATTTTTAACCAATATCTTTCGGCTGTTTTCAAAATCTCGGATCATCTTTATCGTCTTAGCAGATTCTAGTTTGATTTGTTTTGAAGTCACAGGATTATCGGCGCTTAGCTTTGGATCCAAGAACACAGGAGGTAAAAAGCCGCCACTATAAGAGTTTTTTCTGCTTTCGTCTTTGTTTCTATTATTTAGCTTAAGAGACGTCGCTTGTACGCTAAATTCGTCATATGTTTGCTGCAGGAAAGGTTCGGAATTATATCTCTTGAGGGACGGATTGTCAGCTTTTCTCTCTTGACCTTGTCTTGACAACGCTTCGTCTGGCCTGACTAAAGACTCTGAACGTTGTCGAAGCCCATTTTTCATTTGATTTTTCTTGAAATTTGATCTTCCTTCATACCTTACAAAATTCGACGAACTCCAGCGATTCTGTTTC
Organism: Anthopleura sola; assembly: GCA_023349425.1. Taxonomy (NCBI): domain Eukaryota; kingdom Metazoa; phylum Cnidaria; class Anthozoa; order Actiniaria; family Actiniidae; genus Anthopleura; species Anthopleura sola. The sequence goes on from JALHLI010000024.1 coordinate 162,029, forward strand.
TCTTTCCATGTAGCATTCGATTGAAGTCTTTGGATTTCAAAGTCAATTCTTCCAATACTTCTTGCAAGTGAGTCGTTGGTGTCTGTATGACTCTGGATTCTCGGAAGTTTGTATTCATGTTTATCCACCATTTTATTGCATGGCAGAAAACTTAATAACGCAAATTAATAGGAAATATTTGCGAAGTGTTCTTGGCGGTCTGGAAGGGCTCACTTGAAGAATGAATGAAGGACAGGGATGGAAAGCTCGCTCGCCAAAATATTTTGTATCGTGATCATGGTTTGGTTTGTCACGGACAAAAAACATACAATGTTTTTTTACGCATTAATTTTGTGTACCCTTGACAGGCTAATCATTATTCATTCAATGCAGACCGCATATCACAGGAAAATAGCAATTTTTTCTTGATTAGCAAATTTTTATCTTATAATTTTAAAAGATATAAAGAAACTTCCCATCACTCCGAGAGCTCAATTCGCCAAGCAACAGCATGGCATCAGATAAATACAGCAAAATAGATTCTAAAAAAAACTTTCTTTGTTTTGGGCAAGCTACCCTGGAGTTTGCCGAGTGAGTATTCAGCGAATCCTTTTCATTCACCGCTTCTGCCTTCAGTAATTCATATAAAATTAAATTCAAATTATCATAACAAAAGTTCCGACAACTTCTTTTAATACCTTAAGGTTCCTTGTACAAACTCAATGATTTACTCATAAAATATCTGTCAGACATTTATCTACTGCAGAAAATTAAATCTCAATAAAAGATACGCTTTGTGTCAGTTGTTTTGAAAACCACTATGAAAAGTAAATCCTTATTGACATATGGTATGAAAGACTTATATTTTCCCAATGCTTAATCACATTGGTATCCCTTCCCCCACCCCACCCCCTCATATAGTGCTATAGCTAAAAAGAACAACATAATGTAATCAATGACGTCACAAAGATTACCCTATATCACTTACCATCGTGAGAACATCGATTTTCACCTCCTTGAGTTTCCTGCTCATGTCACAACATCACCGAGTCTCTGCATTTCGACAAAGTCTGCAAAGTAAGTACGCATGCGTCAAATTAACCGAACAATACCGTAAAAAAGGGGTGAACACTTGTTTCCATAGCCCAAACTGCCCTTCATCGAGAAAGGACTAGAATCGGTTCTAGGGTTGGTTAGGTTTGGGGCAAGGTTTAGGGTTAGATTCCGGTCCTCTCTCCACAAAGGCTCTAAGGAAACAAGTATCTACCCAGAAAATGAGCCCTGGGCTTATATTTACCCAACGTGTGACAATACGAGAACAATAGAATCACGTGATCATGGTTAACGTCGTCAGCTTGTCATGCGCATTACGGGTTCCATGCTCCTTTCACACGACCGAAAGGAACTTAAATACCTCAAACTGCCTGCATCATTAGTGAAGACCTTAGACCTTATGGAATAAAGCCTCTTAGTTTTCAGCAGATAAAGTAGATCTTACGAAGTAAGTAAAAGAGCTCAAATGTCTCAGCGCGCGAATTCCCCGCCGTATAAGCAATGTACAAGTAGTGATCCCAGCTTTCATTTGAGACTGTTATTAAAATAGCCATCAATTTGGCAGGACAAAAAACGAAATACTACTAAATCAAATGTTGAACTACGTTACTTCTTTTAGACTTTAATCATATAAGGGCACAGGCACTTACAAAAAAAAGTATTGAAATAGCTAGTTTTCGCATTATTTACAATTGGTAAAATGTGCTGACCAGACGTCTTTTCTGACCATGTTTACGTCACAGAACTTCTGACGGAAAACCTATTTTTGTTCACTCCAACCCGCTAAAGACGCCAGAAATTTCAAAACACCTTTGTCTGCGCACGTGGTTAGAGGTCAACTAATGGGGATTCTTATATTAGTAATTTCTCGGAACTGATTTTGAATGCACGGTGAAATAAGGAACTAAATAGATGCAAAAATGGATCTTTCAACGGTAGAAACAAGGCCAGTGAGTAGTACACTGAACAGATACAACATTAATATCAAAGAAAACTATGGACTTAATGCCAATACGGGCTTCTGGTGGCTTCACTTTATGTTTGAATACGAGCTCGACAAGGAAATCGAAGTGCGCTTGGCGAACTTCAAGCACAGCAGCAGCGATGATATTTGGACGCTTGAAATAGTAAAATGTAGCTATTTGAGCATCACTTGTAAGGAAGAAATGGCCTCGCTGGATATGAAAGACGAGCTTGTGAAGTATCGAGAGATGTGTCGACTGAACGAAAGCGCTGGAAGCCCTGAAAAGCTCCGTAAGTACCTGGAAACCAATATTTTGCCTCTCATAATCAAAAAGATCAAGTACACAAGATTCAGACCTCAGTTCTGTTTCTTTCTAAGCCACAAATCCAAGGATAAGCCATTGATGCGTACGTTTGAGAATGGTCTAAAGTTTCTCGGTTATCAGACGTGGCTAGACGAGGCAAACATGCCAGTGGCTGCTCGTCTAGAGGGCGCGCTGAAGGTCTCCATCGAGAAATGCGATTGTCTTATAGCATGGCTCAATAAAGAGTACTTTGAGAGCGACTACTGCAAAGCAGAACTTTTGTACGCTAATAAGCTTCGTAAAATTGTTCTTCCTTTCGGTGTCTACAGTGAAATCAAGGAGTATTTAACGGGAGACCTGAAATTCTTAGCACAGCTCCATATTTACGATACTTCGACGTCATCGTTCTTTGAAGTGTTGCGGCGTATCGACGACGCTTTATTTAACTTTGAGAGCCTCACTATATAGAAGACATCCTCTTACTAACACCAATGACTTGCTTCACGTACGATTACGCTCAAGAGGATATTTTAAAGGCGGTCACTTTACTAGAGATCGAATCGACTTGATAGTCATATGAATTAATTAAAAATTAAAAACTTCCTTGAAGCATGCAAGATAGTTTACACAAAGCGCTCCTGTTTCGAACCATAGCCTGAGCCTTTCTTAAGGGCCATCCTTTTTCAAACACTTTTTGGGTAAAATCTCTATTTTTTAAACAGTTTTTGAAAAAAATTGAAACACTTTTTTTGAAAAAAATTTGAACATTTTACTCGAAAAAAATTTAAACACTTTTTTCTGAAAAAAAATTTAAACACTTTTTTGGGGGGTCGTCTATGCACAGGCAACCCAAGCTCACTACATTTATAAGAGAATGTAGTTTCTCTATTGCGTGACGACCCTAAAATCCATCTCTAAGATATAATATTATATACACGACAGGTAAGTCGACAATTTTTTATTTACGTTTTTCCAAATAAAATACAGCATATTCTAAATCCCCATACGTTCTCTTATAAATGTAGTGAGCTTGGGTTGCCTGTGCACAGACGACCCCCAAAAAATAGTTTTTTTCAAAAAAGTGTTTAAAAAATAGGATTTTACCCAAAAAGTGTTTGAAAAAGATGGCCCTTAAACGGGCTCCGTACTTATCTCATTGAAGGTATGGCTTTTTTGCTGAAATTGTTTTTAATTTAGAGGTTAGGATTAAGTGAAATTGAAAATCAATGTAAAAATAAATAAACTTTAAAATGAAGAAATATAAACTCTTTTAAAACATCTTTTTTTCACGGGTTTTCTTCACTATCTTCACATCATCACTTCTCACTTATCATATCAATTCCAATGCTTCGGATCGTCTGTGGAAACGTTTTAACGTACTAATTGACGAAAGTAACTGATTTAAATTGCCCAAACTGATATAAACGTATTAGAATTTATCGACTCTTAACATCAGATCTATGGCTTTTGCAGCACAAACAACCCCGCTTTGAAACTAAGACAAGATTCATTAATCACAAAATTTCAAGAAAGTAGAAAACAAATTTGCTGAATGGGATCATGATCCATACTAGACCATAGAACGAAGATAACCATTGATCTCTAGTCTAAAAGATGAAAAGAAGGAGGAAAATGCAAGAAAATATCGGCAGGTTTCATAAGTATATTTTCCTCTTTGTGACATGCTGTTTATAGCCAAATATATGAACTGTAATAAAAAATCGCATGAAGTCGTATTTTAAGTTTTTTCTTTACTACATGCATATATACTTTTCAGTCTATTATTACCAAGGACAATAACAACAGTAACAGGATATATGTTACTGAATCAAAAATCAGCATAGAAGATGAAGATGCTCAAAATGTACTTTGTTACTAGAATCTCAACATAAGCTGTTTAAGCTGTATCTAGTGGTTAAAGCCGCATTTGACAAATCGGTTCCTGAAGAGTTCCTCCAGCCTCTCAGTCTGTAAAATCGATTGTTACATCATCTCCTATCAGAAAAAATGGCGCCCAATACTTTGGTTCATTAAATCTCACACTCTGTCTCATGTCGTTCATTGCCATTTGAAGACTTCTACTGGCACTTTTCCCGATTTTTAAATGCTTGTAGAACGTTTTCATAAACTCGAGTGTTGCATCGTCATCGATGGCCCACAGAGACGCTACCACTGCACGAGCACCTGACGCTAGAAAGGCTCGACACATGCCAACTACTCCTTCAGCTCTGATTTCACCACGTCCACTGTGACAGCAGCTTAACACAACTAACTGTGCACGTACTTGAGTCTGCTGTACGTCAGCCATGGTCAGCATGTAATCTTCTTCATCTGGGATCTTTGTTGCTCTTATCTCAGGAGAAGGTGCAAGTACGATGGTAGCTTTTGATAGGATACCATGTGCGGCAATGTGAACAACAGATACTCCTCCTCGTAATTTCTCTAGGACGCGAGGCTTTGTAGCATCGGCTACCACTAATGGACGTACCCCTAGTATGTTAGCAATGTCTATTGCCTCGTCTAGAGCACCAAATAGTGGCTCAATATACTGTTCTTCTCCATACATCATAACTTTTCCAACCAAAGGATTACCAATTATCAGTGCACCTTTCCTGTGATGTTGATCCGCCGGCCGTTCCTGGAGAACCTTTAGTGTAGCAATCGATGGAGCAAGTCTGATACGCTTAGTTTCTGACAAATATTTCCCCGTGTCTGGGTCCCGTAAGGCAGAAAATGGTACGCAGTTTAACTGGCCATCAGGAATGATGACAATCTCATCTTGATCGACAAAGTTCTTTACTGGACCTATCAAGGTGTCATATAAAATTTTTAACGCGTTCCCATGGAGATCTAGGTCTTGAGATCTTTCTCCCCTTGAGTCAGACCCAGTGACGCACTGTGAGACATCCATTCCCAAAAGGGCATTTGTGCATGAGGCATAGATAGATTCATTTATCCTATTTCCTCTCTTAGTATTTTTTGGATTTGCGTCCAGCGACCGGTCCTCACATTTCCCCACTTTACGCACATTTATTTCGTCAAACGCATGATCAATCAAGTTCAGAAAACGCGGTCCCTTTTCGCTAATTTCAAAGAGTTGAAAATCACTCTTGAATGTGTTTTCATTGGTATCGGTAAAGAACAATAAGACCCCGTCATAAAATAAAGAATAAAACAGAACAGAAAAGCCATTGTTTGAAGCTGCAAAGGCTTGGATTTCGGGATAGTTTTTCCGTTCTTCGTCACTCCCTTCTTCATTCATCCCAAAGTTCGAGACCAAAAGATCTTTCAATGCTCGTGCTCGACAACGATCTGACACTAAAAGTGCCTCCTCGACTTGATTGGTAGTAGTTAATACTATTGACAGATATTTGTAGCAAATATGATATTTATCTATAATAGATATCTTAAACTCGTCGTTGCTGCCAAGAGATGCAAAGATTAATTCAAAGTATTGCAATGCTTCCCGAAGGTATTTCTCAGAAGCATTCCACTGACCATCTCGATAGAGTAACTGACCCAACATTGAATAGAACAACGATTGGTGAACACTATTTCCGATCTCCTTCATGTCTGTTAATATCTTCCAACAGTACTCTAAGGCCTGATCGTGCTGGCTCATTAAAATGTATAATCTTAGGATAACTAGGTTACACCATAGTTTCGTCCCTGTATCTCCTTCTAATACTTTCTTCAAGTGTTTGAGTGATGCAAGGGCTTTTTTGTACTCTTTCTTGGAATGGCAAAAACAGAAGTGCCTCGAGAGCGCTAGCGATTCTTTCTCTAAGTCATTTGTTTTTACTGCTTCGTCAATTGCATCAAGGAGATCTTGTTCAGGCCCATTTGGTATGCCTATCAGCTCTCCTATAATTTGCTCTTTGGGAAAGAACTCATTGTAAATTCCAACAATGACATTCAATATGTGCTGCAAATCTCTGAATGCATTTGTGAATTCATTGTTGTTCAGTTCTTGGGCAATATTTTTGCCCTCATTTAGATGCAAGAGAGCTTGATTCAGCATAGGGAAACTCAGGAATATTCTTACCAGATCATGATGGACTCTCACCTCAATCATTTTGTCTCCATTTTTCTTTGCTGCGTCAATACATTTCTTGAAGAAGAAGATGGCATTTTCATGCTGCATTAGTTTGTCGTATGCAAGACCAAGCAAAAGATATGAAGCCATTTCAGCGTGTGAGTCACAAGTTTGCTCAGAGATTTCCAAACCTTTTTTACTGTATTCCATACTTTCTTCGTATTGTTCAGCTATGAAAAGCACCTTTGCAACCAGTAAATATGCATTCATCTCAATGCTTTTGCAGCCAATTTCCTTGGCTATGTCAACACACTTTTTGCTACAACAAATAGCTTTGTCATACTGATTTATATCTTTATAGATCTCCACAAGAATATGATAAGCGTACTTCTCTGACTCTATATCTCCAATATGTTTCGCGATGTCTATACATTTCCTACCGTAGCGAATTGCATCATTATGCAGTTTGAGTTGTGCATGTGTCATTTGTAGTCTACCATACGCCTTCATCTCCATATCATTGTTACCTGTGTCTTCAGCCATCTGAATACAATGGTTGTAGCAGACATTAGCATCTTTGTATTGTAATAGTTCTTCATATGCTTTTCCTAGTTCAAAATATCCATAAATCTCAATGGTACTGTTGCCAGTTTCCATGGCAATTGCAATGCATTTTTTGCAGGATATAATGACATTTTCAAAGTTTTTTAGACTTCTATACGCTCTCCCTACTTCTAAATGAACATGCATCTCAATTTCTTTGTTCCCAGTTTCCTTGGTGATCTCAATACAGTTTCTCCAGTAGTTAATGGCATCATCGTACTGCTGTAGTCCTGCGTATGCTCTTCCAAGCTCCAAACATACATACATCACTGCATTTCTCTTGCAGGTCTCTTTAGCAATGTCAAGGCTTTTCTTGAAGTAGAGAATGGCATCTTGATATTTTTTAATACAAAGAAATGCTTTCCCCACCACATAACATGCATCCATTTCTCTCTGTTTGCAACCCATCTCCTTTCCAATATCAATGCACTTCTTGCCATAAACTATCGCCTCTTCGCACTCACTTTGCTCTTCATAACCTGACACGCGTTTGCTTAACATTACAAAAATTAAAATTGCCCCTTCCATGGCAATCGCGTCTCCATAATATTGAGCTACTTTTATGCATTCTTTATATAGACAAATAGCCTGTTTTAAGGAGAGTCCAAGGTCTACTTTACTTCCCCGGGCCTGCAGGCTTATACAAAACCTGACGAACACTATGATATTCAATGATGTCCTTGCGAAGGAACGAAGATATACTTCCATGTGCGAACACTCGTTTACCAAACAAAACCGCTGATGTTTAGCAAGTTTGAGGTCCAGGTTTTTAGCTGCACTTGAAAAAAACTTTACGAACAAGAATCTCTCGTAAATTGCACTTTCCATCATGTCTTCTTTGAGCTGATTTTAAAAATCAGAAAGGATCAGGATAATCTTTTGTACTGATAAAACTCTGTAGCCTTTTGAATAAAACGAAAAAAAGAGTATTAATAGCAGAGCAGTGGGCTTTCGATGGAGAGGCTCTTCTTTCTTAACTACAATTAGAACTGAGGAAGTCTGGGAATTTTTTGCATGCAGGAGCGTGGAAAAAAAAAGACTACCTGAACACCAACCCTCATAACTAAGGAGCAAGTCAATAAGCCATATCTACTCACCTATGACATCGGGTTCGGGTGTCATTTCTATTTGGCACGTCATCAATACCCAAGAGTTGAGTGGCAAGTGCACGGTTTTTGAGTTTTACCTCAGCACGTAGTTTATATTTGATATTCAGCTGCAGTCTGAATGTCGGCTTAGAAAACTCACACCAAACAGTCCTAACGTCCTTGAACGTATCGACGCATTTTACAGCCCAACTCCAAAAGCTCATTTCAATACTAAGCTGATTCAAGCATCGCCTGGGAAGCACTATTTATATCTAATATTGCAATTTGATATGAAGGATGTTAGTACCCAAGCAATAAAATCCGTGATATCTTTCTGTTTCAACACCGTTTTTAGCTTTATTTCATTCTTTAATAATCATTTTCTCAAACGCTCACTTCCGTAAGATCAGCGATCACTCTGCGCCTTGTTTCTGAAATGTCAAATTTACACTGAGATCTGTGGTTCTCCTCATATAATCCAGGCTGTTCTCAATAGCTTTGTAGACAGACCGCTCTCTTCAAGATATGTAACCATATTTTCTATCATCTTGAAATTAGACACTTAGACTTCATGTTTTGGTTTTGTAATTCTGTTTCATGTTATATTTTCTATATTTAAAAACCGAAACATTGGAGTTCCCTTTCCATTCCTGCTTCCTTTTGCGTATAGATTATTTAGATCAAGTTATATCCATGTTTTGGTTTTGTAATTCTGTTTTATGTCATAATATATTTAAAAAACCGAAACATCGAAGTTCTCTTTCCATTCCTGCTTTCTTTTTACGTATAGATTATTTAGGTAAAGCCATTTTTAGCAACATCTCTATGAAATCAACGAAATTAATATTCTTACATTTTTGACATTCTCATAGCATTAGACATACTAATATATTAGAGCCATTTTGTGGTGCGATAAAGGAAACATTCTTAAAACAAGTCATATTTCTCGGATTTCTCTTTCCGCCATTATTCAAACGTTCTCTTTGTGACGCCAGTTTGTCACTATTGATAACCCTCATGGCTTGTTGTCATATGTGGATATTCTGTAATTGAGGTTTCTTTCTTGAAAATAAAGCCAAGAAGACGCGTTGTGGAGCAAGAATGTAGCAATAAGTCCTAAATCTGGACGCTAAAAGCAAAGCGTTGAGTAACTGACGTCACGGGTATGAACGAGATGGATTAATGGCGGACGATATTCTTAGACAATTCAACTCAGAATTCGAGCTATTATATTTTTGTTTTTCTCTTTTTGAACATCGGGTTTCTCTTTCTCTTAACTATTTTTGTAATTTGTCATTAAAAAAATGTACGTATGCGCGTATACCTACTCTACCCTACTCTTATGCAATCAAAAACGAAGTTCCTAAAAGGTTATGCTCACTTTTTTTATTTCCTTTTTTTTTTCTTTTCCTACATTTTTCATTTTCTCAAAGGTCATGTTTATACAATCAAAGTGGCGTCATCTCTTATGATAAGGAATGGCGCCCAACCCTTAGGACTACTAAAGTTTTTGGACTTTCTCATTTCACTCATTGTCAGATTGTCAGACTCGTACTGGCGCTTTTCCCATTTTTTAGATTGTAATAAAATATTGACATGAATTCAAGAGATGCATCGTCATCGATGGCCCACAGAGATGCCACCACTGCACGCGGAGCACCTGACGCTAGAAAGGCTCGACACATGCCTTCCAATTTCTTTCGCTATGCTAAGACTTCTTGCACTATAAACCACTGCCTCTTCTGGATTCAAACTCTGAAAAATATTTGATAAGTAAAGAGTCGCCTTTGACTCCACAGATTTCACACCATTTTCTTCGGCCAGTTCAAAAGCCTTCTTACTAAATGCTGCATTCTTTCCGAACTCTCTTAGTGTTTCAAAAGTTTCTGCTAAACATAGATACAGTATGCTTGGATCTCCGTCGTCTTGTCGTCAACATATTTTCCTAGTTTTGTTCAGTTCACAACTTGCCCTCCACAGCACTCCACAGCAACGAGGATGCTTTCATCTCAGCTTCATTATCACCGGTAATCCTTGCAGCTTCCAACAGCTTATTGGCGTACAGAATAAGATCATCATACTTACACATTCGCCCTGTTGCATCACATATACACTTGTATGCTTCGACCACACTATCACTATCTCCAGTTTCCATGGCTATTTCGAGGCCTTTTTTACAGTAAAATACAGCTACATCGTACTGTTTCAGCTTCGAATACGTTTCTCCCAATCTAAAATATGCTGTCATTTCACTTTCTTTGTTATGAAGTTTTAAAGATATTTGAAGAAACTTTCTTATAAAGAGAATGGCATTTTCGTGGTGATTCAGCGTACTGTATACTAAAGATATAAGAATATATGCGGCTAGCTTACTTTCTTCATCACCATATTTCCTCAAGACTGGCAAATGTTCCTTTAGGCACGCCAAGGCCTCCGTGTACTTTGACAGACTATTGTACAGAAATGCCAACCTAAAGCTATAATGAATTATAAGGAAACTATCCCCACTTTGTTTTGCTGTCTCTAAATTCTCTTTGTGAAGACAAATGTGTTCTTCCGCTGTCTGGGGGTCTGAATATTCAGCAAACAGTAATTCTTCCATTTCGATATTCTTGATCTATTCCTTGATATCTGCCATTTTAATCCATGATGTTGAAATTGATATTCTTTGTAGATCAAACTGAAGATCCCTAAAAATGACTTATAAATCTTATTTACATGTACGCAATTGAGGGGATTTTTCATCTTGACTGTAACTCACGATAGTTTTTTGGTTTCAAATTTCATTCTCTTCAAGTCTAGAGTTTCGTATTTTGCTTTTTGGGAATCAAGGGTGGAGTCAGTAGCGGTAGTGCTTCGTCTCTTAACTCTCAAATCTAGGGTTCATTTTCTGGACTCGGCATCACGTGAAAGCAGAGTTTGTTAGGTCTCTCCCTTGATTCGAGGGTTTTTCTCCGGGCTCTCCGACTTTCTTCCATCTGCAAGACCTAACACCCTATTTTTCTATTTGATCTGTGAGATAGTCATACCCTAACTTTGATCAGCAAAGAGGCTGTTTCAGGTAAATTATAAAATTTGAAGTTTCATGTTAGCGAGAGTCTCTAAATAGAGCTCGCGTACACCTGTCTAGGTACTTCTTATCAGAAACTGAAAGCTTATGTAATTCTTTATAAATAAAATACTAAAATAGAAAATGGGGGTCACCGTTGTTGTTTTCGAGATATAGCCGATCGAAACCGTTTTCGCAACGAGTGTGACGGAGTTTGATCTTGAAAAACATAGGTCACGCGCGCGCACTGTCACGCCATATGCGCAGAACAGATGCGCAAAAACAATGCCCGCGAACGTCCTTAAGCCCGATATCTATTCATGCACTCTATATCCTCTATTTATTATTTCAGGGCTGGTTTTAAGCCGATTGGGACGGGTGGAAAATAGCATGCAGTCACTTGTGAGTTTTTAATTTTTTGCATGTGAGCTTTTAATATGGCTAATTCTTCAACATCTAAAGTTCTTGATGGCCTCGAATTTTTCAAGGCACGCAAGGAATGTATTATCTATGGCTATTAAGAAGGATAAATATCGACATTCGAATTTGATGATGCGACATGTATGTACTATGTATGTATCATGATCAACAACTACAAAAATTGTATTTTAAATGTTTGGTTTTCAATACCAGGAACCAAAACGAGAAGAAAACGCTAATGGATGAAAAAGGGGGAATCAATGGTGGCGTGGTAGTAGTGTATTCGTCTCTCATCCATTTTATGGTTGGCGCTAAGCCGAATGGATAAAATAGACCCTCGACCAGTACAAGACCCAGAAGGATCTTCTAAGTATTAAGCCTGAAATATTAAGGATTTTTGTTTAATCCAAGCGTGTTTTTGGGGCTGCAGAAATTTAACCATGAGGAAATCCGTGAGATTTAATAAATATCTTTAAAGTTCTAGAATAAAGTTCAAGGGTTTTTAACCGACTTCGGTGTTTTTATCGCAAAAGCTCAACTTAAAGAATAGGCAGAAACCCAACGATCTCTCGGTTCTTACGAATATAACTATTCACCGCTAAAAGTTTACTATGTTCCTAAACCTTGTTAAAAAGGAAGTAGGATAATTTTTAGTAGAGCAGAGGGAGGAGGGGAGAGGGAGACTATGCGCGCGTCTCAGGCGCGAAATCCCTCCAACTTCACATTAACTTCATCAATATAAGCATGGGAAAGTATCCTCTTGGTATAAGCTATCGTGAACCATTTAGTTTATTCAAGCAGGGCTCTCAGACAGAAAATATATAAAATAGAATGTCTTTCGCATTTTTGGCTTTTTCGTGTTAAAATTGATGAAGGGAAAACATGAGTGAATTTTTCGAAAGGTTTTCGTTTGTGCTGCCATTCACTATGCAGTGTAACCTTGAACTTGATGGAATCACACCACACCAAACTTTTGTACGAACGCCGGTAAAAGTGATGCTAATGGTTCCTGTATTCAGGCATCTTGAATTGATATATTTGAGGGTTTTTAGAACGGAAGCAATTTGAAGAACTCGGCACTTCACATGCAAATGTACTCCGGTGCAATCAGTGGAAGACAGTTAGAACGTGTGGAATTGGAATGGGAGACGATTGTTCCCTTTAGATTAATCATAGTTTGACATTATTTATAGATATTTACACTTTTTGTGATAAATACTGATTATTGAATAAACTTCATTGAAAAGCAAAGGTTTAAATTTGATTTACCTTTTGTTATCAGTTTCGGGAAACTCCTCGAACTATACTTCGATTACAATTTTTCCTGCATGATTTCGGCTGACTTCATGGCTTGTAAAAACCTGTGAAAAAATTGAGAACGTTTCAATTCAGTTCAAGTCTCCATGGCAACAAGTTACATCATAATGTAAATACATTAGAATCCGTGAGCTATTTTCATAGTATGAAACAATATGTTTATCTTAGCCTTCACTTAAATAAAATGTTGAAGGCTTTCTTCTTTAGTTTGATTAAATTACGTCCGGTTCACAGTGACAAAACCCTTGGAGACTTCTGTGATACTCAATAAGTGTTTTATTCAAGTCAAAACCAATGAGAAAAGAGCACAGCTCTTCATATAAGATGGGGTATTTAAATTGGCAGTCAGTAGGTCCAATATCTCAGAGAATTTTCTCCTGTCATCAACTTCGCGAAAAGGTAAGAAAATCCAGATATAAAAAGCATTTTTCGTTTATTCTACAATTAAATTTACTAAATGTAAGCCTCTAAAGCAACAAACATTAGGTAGTATAAATAATGACACGAATTTCGACTTGAAATTTAAGCCTGGAATCAAAAATTTTTGAAAGATTTTAAGATACGTTTTCAGATCGTTTTTGAATGCTCGCTGTGAAACAATTCTCTGTTAAAAAAAAAGTCATCAAGTTTTTATTATATTATTTCAGATTAAAACGTACATAAGTACAATGGAATAAGTACAAAAAATACTGAAGACGTGACAAGTAAGTTTTATGAATGGAATTTCAGAATTGAAGAAGTATTTTCTCGACAAACAGTTTGAAAGCCATGACAGAGGATGTCTGTATGGATTCATATTTTAAATTCAAAACACGATTACACAGATAAGAAAACAACGGATGGGAGAACAAGACAAAAGTCTAATACTGAAAAGATTGTCTTAGAAAGACAGAAATAGCTATTTTGAAAATTGCTGCAGATTAGACATGACACATAGAACACGTACCGATAAAACGGCGGGAAAAATCAGACTTCTGTTTCCAGCGAGACGGCAAACGTGAATTGTCAAAAATACTCTCTAAGGATTTCGTCGGAATTACTACTCGACTCTTAAAGTGATTAGGATAACTCTAAAAAGATAAACATTAAAATAGATTCAACGACAGTTTAGATCAAAGAGAATAAAACAATTTTGGAATTTTCGAGAAAAAGAAAGCGTGGAAAGCGAAAATTTCCAGCACTTCCGCTCAATTTTTTTTTTAGATTTTTTAAAAAGAAAAATCTCAGATTCCGCCTCACGAATCGATATTGTGTCTAGTGTCTGGGAAGCCTTTTCATGGTCAATTCTCTCTAAAATCTCAACAACAAAAAATAGGTAAAAATTTTCTTATATTTACAGTATATTACAGTATATTTTTTAGGCACGAGAAGTTCTAGTCGCTTAATTAGAAACGTGAGAAAGGAAAACTTAATCTCCCCCGCTTCTGATAGTTATCTAAAAGGTCCTAAAATAAGCTTTAAAAAAACTCAATTCAAACTCAATGCCCTCGAGCTATTCCTTAGAAAATAAACCCATCATTTCCGACTTAGAAAACCCGCTTTGAAGCCTCCTTTCCTAAATCGAAAAAAAAATGATTCTTGAAGTTACGAATAAGGATTTGTTTAAGTTTTAACATAATGTCAAGTACCTCTATTCCAGTCTTTGCTTTAAAAAAAAACATTCTTTTTTATGCAAGAAAATAGGCGAAAAAAGTGGAAAAATGTAAATTCGGTAACTTCTTTACGGGGGGATTTTCCTAAAACTTTCAAATTTATTTTCATGATAGCTTCATTATTTGAAGTATTTTCTTTATTAAGGAGTAAGTTATTGTGAGTGAAAGCAATCCGGCATCTTAATAATGAACAATTTTTGACAGTTGTTCAGTTTTACCATCACGAAGTTGTTGTTGGTAAGGAGATCTGTCATCGAACTCCAAGGAAATTATTTTCACATGCAAAAAATTTCAACGGAACGACGGATACGAATTTTTCGTGAACAAGAAACATGACATTCAATGGTGAAATTCAGAAGGGCAACAATAAATGGATGGATGGATGGATGGATGGATGGATGGATGGATGGATGGATGGATGGATGGATGGATGGATGGATGGATGGATGGATGGATGGATGGATGGATGGATGGATGGATGGATGGATGGATGGATGGATGGATGGATGGATGGATGGATGGATGGATGGATGGATGGATGGATGGATGGATGGATGGATGGATGGATGGATGGATGGATGGATGGATGGATGGATGGATGGATGGATGGATGGATGGATGGATGGATGGATGGATGGATGGATGGATGGATGGATGGATGGATGGATGGATGGATGGATGGATGGATGGATGGATGGATGGATGGATGGATGGATGGATGGATGGATGGATGGATGGATGGATGGATGGATGGATGGATGGATGGATGGATGGATGGATGGATGGATGGATGGATGGATGGATGGATGGATGGATGGATGGAAGAGAACCACAATTTCTTCAATTTTCTAGGCCTGTAGCACTATTTTTAACTCGAATGTACCATCGTTTGTTTGTTTTCTTTTTGTTAAAGTAAACCTTGAAGGCATTAATTATCGACTAATCGTTTCCTTTGGTGATGTGCAAAACTGCGGGAGTCCCTTAGAATTATTCCTCTTCAAGAAATAACTACCTTACTAAACTCTAATAGACAGCTGGATTGTGCGATGGAAAAAAGTCATCCGTATGAAAAAATGGAAAAGAAGAGAAAAAGAAAACTGCATCGTATTTCTTAATGAAAAAAGAAAAAAATACAAACAAATGTCCTTACATAACATTTGTAATATGAAATATTCCTTATCATAACTAATGAAAATAGACAAAAAAACAAATGAAGGAAATAATAAATCAAGAAAAAGGAGGAAAAGGATTAAGAGAAATCTAAGGAAACAATAATACCAAAATAGCAAACATAAAATCATGAAATTGAAGTACTCGAAGAATTATTTCCTTAAAGACGGTAATTGTGGAATGAAAATTCTTGCTCAAGGTTTTGATTAATATATTTCTCTCACTATTGAAGAGTATCAATTTCTTATCTTTTAGATATTTTAACGGTTTTCCCCCTAAGAATTAACCATTATCGTATTTTCATCTTTAATTAACTTTTATTCTTTATATTTTTCTATTCTTTAGTTTAATATTTTTACTTTATTTCTCAAGTTCCCCTATCCTTCTAGATAAAAATTTCAATTACTTTTTAACATGTACAAAAAATATTTTTTGTGCCTGAAATGTCAATCATCATCAAATACGCCTCGCTGATTGGCTGGCAGTGTTTCTTTTACATTTGTTTCTTTTAGCAGCCAGGTGACCTAATATCGAAGTCTCTTAGCAGTGCTTGTCTTTCATTTTGGTGAGATAGAAACAAACAAACACCGGCTTCCGCTTTCATATTTGCTGTAAAGAGTTTTCATAATTAGTTGTGTCGCACACTGGTCACCGCGGCTCGTAACATAGAAGTTTGAAATTACTATCTGTAATCGCGAAAATCGTAATACGCATGCTCGAAAAAAATTGGGAAGAGTCAAGGTTGATTAGTAATCATACTGGTACCTTATGGTATTATTATCATCATTATTATCAATACTATCATCATCATCACTGATCATCGTAGTCATCATCCATTATCGTCATCATCATTACTGATTATCGTCATCATCATCGCCACCGTCATCATCATTGATCATCTTCATCATCATCCCTCATCGTCATCATCATCACTGATTATCGTCATCATCATTGATCATCATCATTGATCATCATCATCATTATCACTATTATTATTATCAGTCATTAATCTTATCGCCTTCACCTCCTCCTCATTCTCTAAAATCCTGTTTCTCTATCGCCAGCAACATATGATTTTTTTTCTGTTTTTCCAAGATACCAAACCAAGCGCTCAAGTTCTTTTCCTTTACGGCATGTTCTTCAGCCATGAACTATGTGACAAAGTTTGGGCGCCATATTCTCTGTCATGCACAACAGCAACGATCTCGTTCATTCTCTTCCTGATCACGATCCCAGGAAATCTATTGATTTGTATCTCGATGCTCAAAGACCCCTTCCATGAATTACGAACGCCATTCAATTACTTCGTTCTCAACCTCGCCATATCGGACCTTATCGTCGGTACAATAACTGAACCAGCATTTATTGTCTTCCATATCCGCGAAGCCCTGAGATACCCAGTACTAGAAACAATCTGGTTGGTCCATTTGGCATATTTCATCGCCTGCATGGCATCTCTGCTCAGCCTATCAGCGTTAACGATAGATCGATACTTAACTATTACGTCAATGTATAAACGGGTTCTGAAACTCAAGAGAGTGATTGCCATATCAGTTTTTATTTGGTTAATCTCCATTGCCGTGCCCTGTTTGTATTTCATTACGGGATTCTACCTTTTCGCCTTCATATTCGCCAATACCGCCATCGTGGTCACCCTGTGTATCGTCTCTTTTGCGTACATCCGCGTTTATCTAAGACTGAGGACTCAAGTTATTCGCTGGGGGTCTCTCAACCAAAGACAAATGAAAAACCAAGCGATAGTTTTCGAAAGAAAACTCACAAAATCCTTTCTCCTCATTCTTGGATTCTTTACAATCTGTTTGATTCCATCGTGTATTATTAATTACTTTTTAAGCTTCTGTGGGTCATGTGACTGCACAATCGTTCATTGGCTAAGAGATGTACAGTTTCTGTTAACACTCATCAACTGTTCGTCCAATCAGTTTCTATATGCCACGAGAATGTCCCGATTCCGTAGAGCTTTTATCAATGTCCTAAACCTTGATACATGCCTATGCTTTGAGATTATCACAGCTAGACGAAGAGGACTGGTTCAGATACATCAGAGAGAGCTGATTGAAATACAACCACTGGCCGATAGAAGCCGCAGTGACTCGGAAGCCGAGGGAGAGACTAGTAACAAAGATTAGTAAGGAGCTCCTATAACGAGTCACGTGATGGTTGTATTTGACATTTTTTCGCTGCTGTGTCGAAAGACAAAAAAAAAGTAAATAGGTAAATAAAATAATTGGTGGTTCGAACGCCTAACCCAAAACAGTAACAATATCGAAAGAAAATTATCCCAAGCAGCCTTGCTCAATAAGGAACGAAATTGCAATAAATGGTAAAATGTACTGTAAGAGATGGGTAAAATGGAAGGAACAGTAAAACAAGGAATTCCATGTGTTAAATTAACATCAATCTCAAAACATCCGAACAATTACTAATTAGTGACTAAAGGCAGATACTGATATGGCAGTATTGATAACAAATGTTTGTACATGATGACACGATCGCCATTATAACGAAATAAACGAACTTCAGTACATTCTTACGCTTTCTTTCAGCCCAGTTTCTATTTACCTGAAATCGGGTCTTTTTTCATCTCATTAGCAAGCACAACACTTTATTATACTTAGATCGACTGGTTTTAAGGCATTGATGTAGTCATGTTAGTACAGTCACTCCCTTTCCTCTCTTACCCGAACAAATGCAGCAATGTTTCACACCTACAGACACTAGACTAGGACCCCTGTCTACGCCTCAGTAAGATTATTTATTTAATAACTTCATTTGAAAAACACTTAACAATAACAGGGTGCACCCGATAACTCCACTAATTATCCTACACTATTTTTACAGACACTATAGAATTGTTAAGGACACAGATCACAAAGGCAAATTAAGTGACGTCATGTTAGCTATAGAGAGACATTACTTAAATAATGACTACCAGATAGACGATGACGTACTGATACGTCATACCTTGCGTTATAATAAAATAATAAGATAAATGAGAATTAACAGTTGAATCCATCCACCTAGTGGCTCTTCTTCCATTGCATTACAATTGGAATTTAGGAGTTGATTTTTGATATTTGTCATACACAACTTGACAACCATGGGGTTGATTAAAGCGATGGTTGACATATCACAGGTCTTCTTCTTGCAACAAGGTAACTTTGACTTTCACGGAAGGGTCTGGCTTTGTGGTCAGCTTCATGGTGGGTTTGACGTCGAATCCAGGGATGGCGGTGAATTTGAATTTCTGAAGAAGAGACAAGAGAATGACCTTCATCTCTGTCAAGGCAAACTTGTTTCCGATGCAAATACGAGGTCCGACAGAAAATGGAAGAAACGAGTAGGGTTTTATGATGTCATCTGAAAGAAAGACGTGGTAACACATCAGTCAATGCAGCCACTATACCTGATAATACATATACCATACCACACCACACCATACAACACGATACAAATGGAAGACGTGGCAACACATCAGTCAATGCAGCCACTATACCTGATAATACATATACCATACCACACCACATCATACAACATTATACAAAAAGAAGACGTGGCAACACATCAGTCAATGCAGCCACTATACCTGATAATACATATACCATACCACACCACACCACATCATACAACACTATACAAATGGAAGACGTGGCAACACATCAGTCAATGCAGCCACTGTACCTGATAATACATATACCATACCACAACACATCATACAACACTATACAAATGGAAGACGTGGCAACACATCAGTCAATGCAGCCACTATACCTGATAATACATTACCATACCACAACACATCATACAACACTATACAAATGGAAGACGTGGCAACACATCAGTCAATGCAGCCACTATACCTGATAATACATATACCATACCACAACACATCATACAACACTATACAAATGGATGACGTGGCAACACATCAGCCAATGCAGACACTATACCTGATAATACATATACCATACCACAACACATCATACAACACTATACAAAAAGAAGACGTGGCAACACATCAGTCAATGCAGACACTATACCTGATAATACATATACCATACCACACCACATCATACAACACTATACAAAAAGAAGACGTGGCAACACATCAGCTAATGCAGACACTGTACCTGATAATACATATACCATACCACACCACATCATACAAACAATACATCAAGTTGAACAACATATCACATTACAGCAAACCTCACCACCTCACCACACCTCACCAAACATCCCATCCCATCCCATCCCATCACCCAACATCAAATCACTAACCATTTCTCATAAACCTGTCGGGGTTGAATTCATTAGGATTATCCCAGTTTTTTGGCGACTTATGCAGAGCTTCTACCGGCACAAATACCACTGTTCCTTTAGGCAAGGTATATCCACCAAGCTGAACAGTAGTGTTGGCTTCGCGACCAATGAGTGATGCTGGTGATCGCAAACGCAGGGATTCTTTAGCAACACTGTTCAAGTACTGCATCTTTTCCAGTGTATTCCATGTCAACTCCTCACCATCTGATAATACTTCCTAAAATTGATAATAAAAAATGCGAAACGCATCCCCACATCAGTAATGCATCTTTTGTCTGTAGTGGTAAATTAGGCCAAATAGACCTCTTTATCTTTAACGTTATGTTTTTCGCATTTCCGTCATACCACTTGTCATTTCCAAAAGTATCATTTCTTTGTTTAGAAGTTGCGCATGAGAAGAAACATGAATATGGATACAACTCAAACAAAAAATCTTATTCTCAAGAGAATGACATGTGATCTGAAATAGGAAAACAGGTCTACATTGCGATCATAGTAAAAGAGTTGTCAAAAAACTATAATATTCCGCTCACACTATAGAAGTTGCAAAAAATACCTTAATTTCTTTCCGTATCTTTTGCTGAATTTCTGGGCGTTTGGCCAACTCGTACAACGTCCATGACAACGATGTACTCGTTGTTTCAAAACCAGCAAGCATGAACGTGAAAACCTGAGCCCGCAGTTCTTCATCATCAAATCCTTTACCAGTTTCTTCGTCATACATGCCCAGAAGCAAATTGAGAAGGTCTTTCTGGTCAGCTGCCTCTCCTTGCTCTCTGAACATGCGTCGTTCTTGGATGACCTAGCACGTGATAAAATCAATGTCCAATCAGAAAGTAAATTGAAATCAACGGAAGAAAATGAAAGAAGACAAAAATATATATTTTTTACTTTGAGCCTAACGTTTTCCAATTTTAAATCTTTTGGGAAAATGTTTCTTAGAGTGTCATTAAAATTAACGAGTGTTATAACACTAAAGCGAATGACACGTGACCTGAAATGAGAAAACATTACGACTCAAGTAAAAGCGTCCATAGATAAACTTGTGAATTTAAACTGAGTAATAAGAAGCTTACTTTCAGAACGGTGCCATCTACGATTTGCGAGGATTTCTTGATGGCAAGGTTTTCAGGAAAGGGTAGATATTCGTACAATGGGATGATATTGCTACGAACAAGGTAGCCAAAATCGCTACCGTTCAGTAAAGAGTTGAATGCAGTGCTCACTTCGTTTTCCGTCCCAAGAGTTGAATTAAAATCGTAACCAAATGAGGTCTTGCCGATGATATCCAGTGTAAGATGGCAAATATCTCCTGATACTTCCAGAACTGGGGAAGTTTGGATTTTCTTTGACCAAAGCTTTAGAAAAAATACAAAGAAGTTAACAATGTAGCGTAGTGAGAAGTAGTGACGAGGCGGAGGTAGGACAGTGCAGAGTATAGGGTAAAGCAAAGCAGAGTAAAAGGATGGAGTGGAGTGGAGTGGAGTGGAGTGGAGTGGAGTGGAGTGGAGTGGAGTGGAGTGGAGTGGAGTGGAGTGGAGTGGAGTGGAGTGGAGTGGAGTGGAGTGGAGTGGAGTGGAGTGGAGTGGAGTGGAGTGGAGTGGAGTGGAGTGGAGTGGAGTGGAGTGGAGTGGAGTGGAGTGGAGTGGAGTGGAGTGGAGTGGAGTGGAGTGGAGTGGAGTGGAGTGGAGTGGAGTGGAGTGGAGTGGAGTGGAGTGGAGTGGAGTGGAGTGGAGTGGAGTGGAGTGGAGTGGATAACTTACAAATACAGCAAATATTACCTGAACAAGTTTAGCCGAGTGTTCCACAAATGCTGGCACAAAGCACTTCAGGTTGGTGTAACTAAAAGCAGGATTGATAAGCTTTCTTTGCCTGGCATGTAATTTTCCACTTGATCCAAACAGGCCATTCCCTATATTAGGGATCATCTTCTTAACAAAGTCTGGTCTATTGTACTTATAGGACTCTGTTACCATGACTTTTTTGATGAGATCCGGGTCATAGACCACGACTCTATAATCACCTGAAATAATCAGTCAAGGTTTAGCTGTGGTCTTCATGGTCACGGTGAAACATTATCTGATAACGATTGACATAATGATTTTTGCATAATTTTTGAAACATTTCTTGATAACATTAATCATATAAACAAGTGTTTTGTGATCTATGAATGAATGGAGTTGGTAATGTGTTAATTCTGAGAATGCGTGACATGGTTTTTATTTTGCATATTATTCAAGTAGATCGCTATAAAGTAGACAGCTGTGGTTACAGTGACAGAGGCGAATGCGTGATACTTTAATAAATTTGATCGTAACAAAAATTAAAATAAATAGATGAAAAAACCCTAAACATACCCAGAAATAAGAATTATAGGTAAATACTACCCGTGAAAAGTTATAAATAATCAGGGTTTTGAATAATACGCTTCAGCATCGTGCAGCTGTTCGAAGTACAATTACAAGTAGACCTTTTTGATACAAAGGTTATGAAACTGCTGCATAATTTTATTTTCAAACACACACACACACACAAAATCTCATAGAAAAAGTGGCAAACTTACCGATTCCAATACCAAATCCAGGGCTAAAAGCAATAATCGGTCCGTACTTGTCTCTCCAATCAGAAAATGCATGGTGAAGACCTTCTTTCTTCAGCACTACGAACACATGACCTATCAGAGGCAGACGACCTTCGGGTGTCGGGATCTTTGACAGAGGAGAAAGTTTTTCTTCAATTATCTTGTAAACCAGCCAGGTGACGAAGGCTGTGAGGGCAGCAACAAAGAAAGATGACCACGATGCTGATGTGAGTCGAGTGTACAACGAAAATATAGACTCCACGGCCATGAAGAACAGCGTATGTCAGTTGTTGAAGATGAAGAAACTACAGCGAGCAAAGTTTGTATTTGACTAGAAACAACTACGAAATGTTCAGACGTTTGGAAGTGGTTTAAATAAGGTTCTCTCGAGTAATAATCGCTTGTTGTTGCATAATAATTTGCAAATAAAGAAAATGACGTCATTTGTTTAATTATCAGCAAAATGAAGGGTCATTGTTTTGTGTAATCATGTGATGCTAATGTAAGATGTCACTGATTGCATGTAGAACCAATAGACCTAATCGGCTAACGCGTTGCTATTGTACGTTTTCACCCAACTCAAAACCTCTCGGGGAATAAGATTCTTTGTCTTTTGTATTTCGATATCACATGGAAAATTTTTCAAACAAAAGTTCTTATTCCCAGAGGCTTTGAGTTGGGTGGAAACGTACGTAACAACGCGTTAGCCGATTAGGTCTATAGATAAACGACGTCCATAATGACAAAAATAACAATATCAATGATGATCGTGATGATGATGATGATGATGATGATGATAATAAGAACACTGACAATAATAATAATAATAATAATAATAACGATTATGTTAATCATAATAATACTGATGAAGATATAATGACAATAATAACAATAATGATAATAATAACAAATAATAATTATATTGACGATAATAATAACAAGAAAAATGTCCAATTATAATAACAATAGGATAACATTAATAATGACGATAATACAATGATCGATAATATAAAAATAGAGACGATAGTAATTAACAATGATAATAATAACAGTGATGATAATAATGACGATTATAAGAATGATGAATAATAATAATGACTAATAACAATGATAATAATAAATTTGACATTTCATAGTAGTATTTCTAAGACATTTGTAGGTAATTTGCATACAAAGTTAGAGCATGCGCCGACGTATCCCTCGCTAAGTCAAGAAAGTATTAGCACATGCGCAGTGTCGACGTATTTGTGCGTGTAAAGTTTATGGGGTCTGTCATGATAGAATAAATGTGACTCAACCGAAGTAATGGGAATTTGAGACAAAAAGTGATCCCTTTATTCAGAAAAGAAAGAAGTCCATTTCCGAACCTGTAAATGCGCATGCACTATATCTGAGAGTAAAAATACCGCTGTGTTTCTTGATTCCGGACCCATGTGTGCAGGGCTAGCTAGGGACAGCATCATTTTTTCCGAGTTTTCCTTCCTCCACGAAACCTAAAAAACTTAATTCCAATTCGATCTGTGAGTTAGCCATGCCCTAACTTAGATCAGCTTTAGGGCTGTTTTATCGATAAAATCTGAAGAAGATATCTAACATATACCTGAACAAAATATATAACAAAAAATCCACAGAGGGAAAACTCTTCTTCCACTGAATCCAAGTTAAGCGGGATTTAGGTTTTTTCTAAGCCACAAAGTTTGATTGAAAAAAATCATTGACTTGTGGGAATCGGAAATGAGGGGGTGGAGACTTAAAGTAACGGCAACCCAACAAAAACCACCATGTAGGCAAAGTAATACACGGCACGGTTACTGGCTTGGGGTCCAGTGTGCATGACCACCACGCACGATCAAGACGAACACGCAACCCGAAACGACTGACCAAAGGTGAAAAAAATGGAAAAATAGTCAATGAATAAAATGATTTGCATATACGCATCAATAGGAATATATAGCGTAGCTTCTGAGATTGGATTGGATTGGATATCATTTTTAAGCGCGCAACATGGTATAACGAAAGTGCAAACTTAAGATGAAGAATGTTTTGGTTTTTTTGGCCTGAGGATGAACATCACGAAAATAGACCAAGGAGCACGCAACATTGTCTTTCAAACAAAAATGACAATGCACGCACAACCGGAAAGTCTCTCAAGTGCACGAATAACCTTCACGAACTACACAAAAAAGAAATGATTTTAATTTTGGATAGAAACTAACAAGGCAGGTTCGAGTTTGGATTGCGCAATTAGTGATCGATTGGCACGCGACATCAGTTCTGTGTGTAAACCAAGCTTCAAGAGAGTTATGCTACTCCATTAACCTGAACACGAGCTCGTTTAGCAACCTTTCCCTTTCAGTTGATTAACCGATGAATAAACATTTAAGATCAGTATACCGATATTCCGGAACTTCAGAGTGGGTCTCATTGAAGGAAATATCATAAGATATTTACAATTAAGTGAACGCGTGTTCAAGGCATCGAGAAGAGGACATTGAGATCAAAATGTCACTTCCTGTTATGTTCCAGACAGACAAAAGTGATCTTCTCCAATCACGCAAAGCCGTGTATAGTACCGTCGATAGCATAGTGATTGAGACTAAGCAGAGAAAAATTATCACGCTCTCGAAATCTTTCATTGAGCGGCTCGAATCGTGGTGTGATTAACAGTGGCCCTTTTAATTGTGATGGGTGCCCTGGTCGATAGAGCAGATCAGACTAACCAACAAAATCGATCTCTACTCCACCGATGGCAACGTGTCATCTAGACGCGTATAAACGCTCGTCAGTCAGATTCCTCGTCTACCCCCTATCTCGTCTACAAAGTATTAAATAGCTTGTAAAGCGTAGAATCTAGTCAAGCTAGACGCGTAGTTCTTCCAGCAGCGATAGGAGGTGACTTAGCAACTGTGAAGGCGGTTTAAGAAAACGATGTGGTACCCAACTTTTGGTTCTTGGGGAGCGATGGATGGGTCTTCAGTAGGTCTGCAGAACTACGATGATGATGAGGATTCCCACGTGAAAAGACCCATGAATTCCTTCATGATTTGGGCCAAAGTCATGAGGCGTAAGTTCGCCGAGGAAAACCCTAAACTACATAACGCTGAAATCTCGAAACTCCTTGGTAAATCTTGGAACGAACTGACTACAAAGGAGAAGAGACCTTTTGTCGAAAAAGCCGAACGCTTAAGGATTCGCCACATGAAGGAACATCCAAATTACAGGTACACGCCAAAGAGAAAGGGAAGACAAGAAAGGCGAAATGGGCAAAGGACATTATCAAGCTTTATTGGCCCAACATTTATGAATGGTATTCCTAATATTATGGTACCTAACCATAGTGTACATCTACCACCAACACCCGAGCCAAGTCCTACAGAACCTCTTGCAGCAGAAGATCACTATTACTCTGAAACCAACCAGTACTACCCATACAATGCGGTCAATACTGGAGATTATGGACCGACAAGGAGAGCACATACTCCAGAGAGCTATTTTACAAGCCAGCAAAGAAAAATGGATAGTAACATAAGCTATCAGTACTACAACGAGTCCGGGTACCCTTATAGTGCACACTCGAGAGTAGAAGAAAACCGAGAGTTGTATTCTCAATACTATTCAAAGCAGAATGAAGCGTTTCGAGCAAGAAACAGCGAAGAAAATAAAGACTCCAAAAACTGGAGATCAACATTCAGTGAAAGTTTGGCATCAAATCAAGAGCCTTATTATACAAGACCATCGTGCATTAAAGATTCATACACAGCCCGTTATGGCCCCTATAACACCATGAATACATTGAGAAGACCGCACGATGTCTACCAGCATCACACATCAAGAAGCTCGTGCCGATTTTCTTCGGTGACGAGCGAGAACGAGAGCGAAGATGTCGATGGCAGAATACGAAGGCAAGAAAACTCCGGAGGCGCACCAGTCTTCGAACAATTATCAGATTTACTGTGCGATGATTTGGATCGTAATGAGTTTGACATGTACCTAAAACCGTATTAAGACTCAATGTAGTATCTGTTTTGAGTTTGTGATGCAGGTATGGTTGTATATTATCATAGCGTCCATATGGATTTGGTTAGAAGCATAGAGTTAGAGCCGGTGGAGCCGGTAGGCATATTTACCGAGATCAAGGCGAACGATTCCAGGAATAATAAGCTGAGAATTGATAAGGTTATTTTATTGTGCGTAAATCCCACACATAAGTTGAAATTTGCTGAAAGAAGCTGCACAGAAACGGGGACCGCGAAGCCGATCAAGTTAAGTGGTGTTGATAGTCCAAAGAGGTTCTTATTTGTCAAAGATATATATCTATCTGTTTTGAAAGCTAAGCTGATTTGAAATAAGTTAAAACCGTTTAAGCTCGAAATTGGTAAAAAGTCACTGTTTGTCTAAAAGCAAAAAAATAAAAAATACAGTTAAACTTAGTAATTGCATGGAAATCCAAAGAAAACTTTAAAGAAACAATTTATCGCTGACAATTTATTGTTTAATAGTTGATCGTATTTATTTCTTCATTAGCATCAATGTAATGTGTTATCATTAAAAAAGAACAAGTATTGTACGATTTTCATTTCTTTGTTGTCACAGTAGAGGTCTGATTCAGACATTACAGGGCGATTTATGGTAAGCACTTCGCATTTGCAACAAAAAAGAAAAAAACGCTACTCCGCAAATCTCTACCACGAAACCACACTTTTCGAACTTCTTATAAAGTTTGTGTGTAATAATACGTAGGCACAGGGTTACATAGGGTTAGATAGCGCTTTCATAGCACAGGAAATTTCACAAGTACCTCCATCACAATGATCATCCCGTGCCGAAAGCTATGTTTTTCAGCGCCAAGTAAATAAATAGGGTATGGTAAACGGATAGCCCATCGTTTGACCCCAGCACAGTCTGCCTACAGAAACTACTTAGCAATCGCATGCCTGCCGTACATTTTTGTCGTAAGCAACGATAATGTGTATTATTAGCGATAGGGTGGTAATTAAGGGTTCATGCTTGTAGCTCGGGGCTTGGCTTCTGCTGGGAGCAAGATGAGAACTAAGAAAAGATACTGTTACGGTACCATAGGCGAGAGTTTTTCTCCCGGGTTCTCCGGTTTTCCTCCCTCCGCAAAAAAAAAACCATAACAATTAGCTATGCCATGACTTGGATCAGCCTAAAGAGTGTTGCAGGGTGTTGTAAAGTTTGAAGATTTGAAGGCATGGAAAACCGAGGCAAGTCGTTTAGTGAAGTCATCTGATCAATTGAAACTCCAAGTAAGCAATGTATAAATTTGAACAAACATACCTGGAGAAAGTTCCAATAGAATGAAAGCCATGCATCTTTATCAATCACATGTCCTAGAAAATGAGAATTTTATAAAATTATTTCACTTTCATTTGTCAGTTGTCGTATCCTAGTTATAAGTATCATTTTAAAATGTGCTTGCTCGGGCCTGCTTAAACTTGTTTTAACATTCATCATTCATTCCACTAGTTTTTGTTGAATTTAAACAATCATATAGTGATTGACGATAGACTAGCATCTTGGTTTGTGATTCAATTATCTTCCATGTGGAAGCGGGCTTAAGTTTTGCAAGGCACAACTCAACAGTATCATCTCCAAATTGTAGCAATATCATCTCCAAATAAAGTTATTATTATCATTATTAGCTAAACGATCTTACGAACTGTGGACTAACTGAAATCTTAAAGTGCACATAACCTTTTTTTTCATTGCCTTCGATACTGATTCTACATGAAGTAAATAGTTGAATGGTAAAATATTTCTTGATTTGAGTGATGCGTCTTTAAGTTATGAAGTTTTATACTTCCAATTGTTAATGACTGTGACGTCTACTAAGGTATTTTAGTGTGTTTGTTGTAACTAGTAATACTAAACACTGGCCATTTTGAGAAAACAAATTTACAATATCCTTAATTTATGTAAACCATGAGTAAAATAAGGATGCTTTTTCAATACTGTTTGTGTGAACCAGATCAGTTTTGTATATTTAATGAAGCCTTACTAGACGTCACAGTCATTAACATATTGGAAGTATAAACCTTTATAACGTAGAGACGCAACACTCAAATCAAGAAATATTTTGCCATTCAACTATTTACTTCATGTAGAATCAGTACTGAAGGTATTGTGCAAAAAAAGTTATGTGCACTTTAAGAACAAATCCATATCCAAAATCCTCATAAATGCTGTCCTGAGTGGCTATAAGTCATGTTACTGTGACTAAAGCCAGATTCTCTTTACAATGACATTACAGAAAATTTCGCAAATTATCTTATTTAGATGCATGACTAGAAGCAGTTTTCACGGATGATGTCAAATGTAGATGACAGGGAGCATTACTTATTTAATAGGGAATAAAAGTGGCAACCAGGCTTGACTAGACGATGATCAATTCCAAATATTTCTTGAGAAATAAATTTGTTTGGCCATTTATTTTTGACGATGTTCCCTACAGGTGGTTTGGAATCATTCCTAAGGGAATAAAAGTGGCAGCCATGTTGTATGATGTTCACTATAGGTGGTTTGTAATCATTTCTAAGGGAATAAGAGTGGCAGCCATGTTGGATGGTGTTCACTATAGGTGGTTTGTAATCATTTCTAAGGGAATAAAAGTGGCAGCCATGTTGGATGGTGTTCACTATAGGTGGTTTGTAATCATTCCTAAGGGAATAAAAGTGGCAGCCATGTTGGATGGTGTTCACTATAGGTGGTTTGTAATCATTCCTAAGGGAATAAGAGTGGCAGCCATGTTGGATGGTGTTCACTATAGGTGGTTTGTAATCATTTCTAAGGGAATAAAAGTGGCAGCCATGTTGGATGGTGTTCACTATAGGTGGTTTGTAATCATTCCTAAGGGAATAAGAGTGGCAGCCATGTTGGATGGTGTTCACTATAGGTGGTTTGGAATCATTCCTAAGGGAATAAAAGTGGCAGCCATGTTGGATGGTGTTCACTATAGGTGGTTTGTAATCATTCCTAAGGGAATAAAAGTGGCAGCCATGTTGGATGATGTTCACTATAGGTGGTTTGGAATCATTTCTAAGGGAATAAAAGTGGCAGCCATGTTGGATGATGTTCACTATAGGTGGTTAGTAATCATTTCTAAGGGAATAAAAGTGGCAGCCATGTTGGATGATGTTCACTATAGGTGGTTTGTAATCATTTCTAAGGGAATAAAAGTGGCAGCCATGTTGGATGATGTTCACTATAGGTGGTTTGTAATCATTCCTAAAGGAATAAAAGAGTGGCAGCCATGTTGGATGATGTTCACTATAGGTGGTTTGGAATCATTCCTAAGGGAATAAAAGTGGCAGCCATGTTGGATGATGTTCACTATAGGTGGTTTGGAATCATTTCTAAAGGAATGAAAGAGTGGCAGCCATGTTGGGTCAGTGATGTTCACTAAGTGTGGTTTGATATCATTCCTATTGGGATAAAAGTGCCTGTTTTACAAGAGTAGCAATAACGAATAGCTGGGTGCTTTACTAAAGTGTACCACTTATTCCATTATCAGGCTGCCGGATAAT
Source organism: Anthopleura sola (assembly GCA_023349425.1). Classification (NCBI taxonomy): domain Eukaryota; kingdom Metazoa; phylum Cnidaria; class Anthozoa; order Actiniaria; family Actiniidae; genus Anthopleura; species Anthopleura sola. The sequence continues at coordinate 192,133 of JALHLI010000024.1, forward strand.
ATGATTACTTAGTCATTTCTGGCCAAGTTTTCTTAAAATTTCTGGTCAACACCAAAAACTGTATGTATATAATGGATTCTATCTGTCCAAGTACTCAGTTATAGTAATTTAACCAAATAACCTCACCGAAGCTAAATTTCAGTTCGACTTTGATCAGCCCAAGAAGTTGTTTCAAGATCTTTCAAGGTATCAGTATCGATAAAGGTTTGAGAAGAAATAGAAGATTCAGATGAAGTAAGAAAAGAGATGAAAAAAACAACCTTTTTTTAATTTCTTCTGTGGGTTTTGAGCCCAACTGACTAAGATTTGTAACGTATATATTGGATATTTTAAAGTCATATTCAAACAATTCAGCTAGTTTGAATGAATGATTTGGTTCTCTTGTTTAGTTATCATTCATTTTTTTGCAGGCGTTTTGTGTGAATGAACGGTGATTAGGAAATGAAATATTTGCGCAAGAGAGTTTCCTTACGACAAATTCTTCCTCCGCTTTGCTTTGCAGGTTGCTGTAAAGGTGATATGTAAACTAAACCTGTTTATGCTACTCTACTGAAGTAAACAAGCGACATTTGATTCGCAGGATATCGGCATTAACTTATCCAGCTTACAAGTCAATCAAGAAGGATGTTCGAAAGGCGGTTCGCAGCCAGAGCGGAAACGATCAAACAAACTCAAAATTCGAAGGGTGGTCACAGTAAGTACGGAAAAGTTAAACGGTGAACGTTTTTTCGCGGTAGAAAAGGAAATATCGATAACGTATTCCAAAGTCTATGGTCACAAATGTTTGAGACGAAATTCAGATTCTGCAAGTGCGAGAGTTTGGATAAACACCAATACTAGACTGTCATCGCAAGACTTTCGTTTGGTTCGTCAAAACAAGAGATCTTTGAAAGATTATCCATTCGATCTGCATTGGACATATGAAGTAATAAGAGACGATATACAGGGTATAGCTTACGGAAGTCTTTGTGTGATTAATCTAATAGGACAACTAGAGATCACGGCAGAACTGATTGTCGGCCTGAGATTGATGGAACTCAAGGTAGGCACCGAAAACAGATAGAACTTGGTCGGCGATGAAAAAACTACAAAAATCTTTTGGGAATGAAAAAAAGTTCTGATACATTAGGCCTTGATTTACGTTTCCAGACCCTCAGGTGTAAAGTGTCTAACGAGCTGAATAAAGACAATATTTGATTAAACAGCACTTGAGGAAAGGTCGTGTTTATTTGTGAACTTCAATAAGCCATCCAGACATGATAAGAGGCGGTTAAGCTGCGCGCTAACTTGCGACTCGCTACCTCAACCTAGGTTAAAGATATGGTATATAGTAAACATGGGATATCCCTCGTTGTCTCACTTGTCTGCTGTATGCGCGGTAAGAATGTGGGACTAGTCATAAAACGCATAAAGTCTCAATGTGCCGTGTTACAGAAAAGTCACTGGGTTTTAAGGAATATACAACATATATATTGCATTATACTGCAGCAAGACTTGCTTCGTTTTACCAGATTATTATTGGGGGGAAAGGCATAACTTCCCCTTGAAGGATTCTGTTGTCAATGCTTTAGCTCTAGATTCAGTATTTATAGACTCATAAAGGACAACAGATGAGTACACTTTGGCCGAGAAAACGAATTTCTTCCAGAGTGCAAAATCTGGGATTCCAGATAATGAAGTGATTATCATTATTGTAAAAAGAATCGCCTTATATTGCATGGATAAATTTCAATTAGTGTTATATATATTTTGTACAATAATTGAGAAAAATAAATATAATCCGAGACAGATTTTGATAAGAAACATAACACCAGCTCAGTGTGCGCCAAAAACTGTCAGCAACTGATGATGGCGTGGCTACTTCTCCTCCCCTCCCATCCCTTCGGGTTGTTCTCTACACTCAGCCGAAAAAAATAGTCCATAGTGTGAACTAAGACTAATCTATAATCTAATGATGATTTGATCATTCCAGTGTAGCTCGATCTGTTTAACTGTCGAAGCACTATCTGAAGTGGTATTAGCGACATTTGCACCAAGTAGTTGCCAATTGACATATCAATTTATGGATTTTTGAGAGAATAAAAACTGCTTATGTCGAATTAACAGTTCTTAACTTGATAATGATGTTGATAATTGATTCCATATCCCTGAAACAAGCCAGAATTGCAGAAATATTTTCGGGCGGAAAAACGATTGAGCTCTGCACGAAAAGGTTTGTCAAAATGGTGTCGTACTTCGTGAGAAAGCAGAAAAATACCATCTGTGCCATGGGCCTGATGACGTTTGCTGAAAAAAATTCTCAACTTGCTGAATTAGTTGTTTTTTTTCTTTCTTTCGCTTCTGATGGAAAATGTTTGAATATTGTTCCAGCCAAGTGTCTAAGTCTACGGTGACCTTAAGAACAGATTAAACTGAACTCCTTTCGAACCCTGCCATGCAACACAAAACGCATGCAGGATGAAGAAGCAAATATCTCAGGCTAAAAATTCAGTCAAAGTTCTAGGTTTCATTTTAATTCCAAGAAAATCAAGTAACATATAAAATATATAACGGGAGAGAGTCATAGATCTCTGGCATACAAATCTGATCAAGATTAGTACATAATTGTACTTAATAAAATAAAATAATGCGCACACACGACGAATTAAAAGTTGCTTTGTACAATTAACACAGCACTCTCGGCTCTCCACGAGTGTACTTAACATATATTAATTAGATTAGTTTATTAGGTTTTCTATACGAAAACAATATCACGCACAAACCCCAAGGCTGAAGTGAATCTAAGCTGGTAAAATACCTTCCCAGTGGTATACCTACCCCCCTCCCTTGCCTTTAATCCCAACTTATGTCTTGAAATATTACTAACCGATGGCATTTGACCTTGATTACCAAACATATTAAGATACCTCTTAGGTTTAATTTATTAGGAGATGAGATATTTTAGGATGTGGAGTTCTAGGGAGCCTTATTTGGGAAAATGTAAAAGCCAGGTTTGCATTCCAGGATAATCTGTTGTGCCCAGGTCTCTTTTTGATAAGTTCGTCCGTGCTGGACTGTAAGGAAGATTGTAAAAATCGAAATCGATAACTTTTTGACTAAAGAAGTAACTTGATTTTTCCTATTAAATTTAGGGCGATGTAACCGGGTTTTAGCAAAATGCCCACACTGAAAAACTTTTTGACCCCTATTATGATATGAAACTTGAAAGACATTTTTTCAGAAGCTGCAGTTGAAGCAGTTAGGCAAACACAATTCTTAATTTACCAAAACAAAGCAAGGAGTTTTAGTTCACCTCATTCACACTAAATATTTGAATAGAAAAGTATGTTGTTTTTTTTTTAAGTTTTGTTGCATGTTCCATGTGGTATCACTTGATCATAAAAAGCAAATTAGCAAAAACGATATCACAACAATGTTTAGAATCCATTAGAAAGTATTCTTAAAATATAAAAAAGAACGTAAGATATTTTAGCAAGAATGAGTGGCTGCTAATCTAACTGGACGAGCATAGAGGTAAACTTCAGATATTCCAGCTATTTATGCTTGGTAACTGAAGAAAGCATTTCAAATCAGATTGAAAAACCAGATTTGGGACTATCGGATGTGTTACATGTGGATAGCTCAAGGACATTTAGGAAAGCATAAAATCTAAGTCCTCGTACAATTTTGATGAAGACACGCTATAGCTATAAATTGGCACCGAAATCTGTTCAAATTAATACCCATATTCAATACAAAATGGTAACGTTCCCTAGCGACCGAAGTTGATAAAGATTTTTTCATGTATGACCAAGATTGTGAAAGAATATTTCGTAGTTGTTTTATGCGGTAAGGAATTCATATGAGGAATATTTATTCCTGGTACGATGTATTATCGACACAGTCCCACATGTGTTCTACATCTGGAGCAGAATAAAGCCTTCAGGCTCGTGACATCTTTGAACTTCATCACAATCCAATTAAAAAGCAGTTTTTGTCTTCTTATTAATTTAATTTGGAATTGATGAGGATTGTCGTTTCGTCTTCGGGGACATCCGGGATATTATTGTTGACGAAGGAAGCACTGGATAGATACCAGTGCCCGGCAATCATTGGAAATAGAGAACCATGCCAGTATTTCAAAACGACTTTTCAAATAGAGGAGAAGAAGTAGGAGAAGGAGAAGGAGAAAAAGGAGGAGAAAAAGGAGGGGAAAAAGAAGAAAACGAAGAAGCACGAAAAAAAACTCGAGATCTCAATCTTAGCTTTCGAAAATATTTCTCAGGCCACACCCATGCACGTTATAAACTGACGCAGTTTTTCGTATTATATCATTAGGAAATCAGCTATGACTTTAAACTCGTTAACGAAAAGTTTTGTAGGTAAATTGAATGTAGTAAACAAGAAGAATGGACTGGACTAAACTAATATTAATAGATTAAAACCTATTTTTACGGATTTCTGAAAATCGGCAAACTAGTTTTACCACAAGATGAAACAGAAGACTAAGATACATCACATACAAGCGTCAAAGCCCAGCCTTCAGGCACATCGCGGTTTTCTTTCAAGACATAGCGTCAACATATTTGAATCTACACTTAAAAACATACTAACGTAATCAAGGAAAATTCCGATCCCATTTTTTACTACGAAGCAAAATTGACTAAGATTATATCGTAAAATTTTGAAAATTTGCCATATTGGTGGTGGAACTGGGTTGAAATAGAGTAAAATTGTACTTTATTGATCAGTAAGTGTTTATAGCCGGAGGCATTACGCATTCTATTAATCATGACGGTTGTCTTTCGGCTATAATGTGATTGGTTGAAGGTCCAGACCTCACAAAAGATGGTTTTGGCGAGACTAGATAAACCGCTTGATTTATTTACAAGTGGTTAGTTCGTGAGACATGGAGGGCAAATATCCTCTAGTCTTCTGACTAGCCATTGCCTTGCCTCGGGGCGTACTCTACCGTCTTGCCCAATCAGTTTACTTTGGAAGATGGGTCACTTTTCCCCAATGAACTTTGCCTTCTTCAAGCGTCACATATGACAAGCCATCATCCACAGCTGCCTTACGGCTATTTCAAAATTACTTCCAGCCCAGCGCTGTCTTTTTCTCAAAGTGCGCAAGCTACAAACTAATAATCATTGGCTGCCTTCAGGCTGCCGGGATTTTCTAGTGATATTTAGTTGATTCTAGTAACTGTGTGTGTGTAACAAAAAGAGCCTCTGGCTCGAAATCGCGCCGATTTGAGCACCACTAACCAGCTTATCTTTGATCCATTTTGCGCAAGTATGTGAAACATATGGTTTGGCTTTGGAGCTTGTGACCATGAATTCCAGACGGAATATTCTTAAACATAACAATCATTTTTGTCAGTTTTAAAATCTGATCGAGAAATTGGATTGAATGCGTGCCAACAAGATATATGATGTCGAAGAAAAAGGAAATGATTTTCCAGTAATATCAAGAACTACCTTTTTCCTAACGAAAGCAAAATAGAAAGGAAAAGAAACTAAAGGAAAAAAAGCAAAATAAATAAGAAAAAGAAAGGAAAGTAAACGAACTGAAAGGGAAGAGAAGTAAAGGAAACCAAAGGATACGAAATGCCGAAAGAAAAGAAAAAAGAAAGGAAAGGAAACGAACTGAAAGGGAAGAGAAGTAAAGGAAACCAAAGGATACGAAATGCCGAAAGAAAAGAAAAAAGAAAGGAAAGGAAACGAACTGAAAGGGAAGAGAAGTAAAGGAAACCAAAGGATACGAAATGCCGAAAGAAAAGAAAAAAGAAAGGAAAGGAAACGAACTGAAAGGGAAGAGAAGGAAAGGGAACTAAAGGAAGCGAACTGAAAGGAAAGAGAAGGTAAGGAAACCAAAGGAAACCAAAGGAAACGAAATGAAACGAAAGAGAAGGAAAGTGGAAAACCAAAGGAAACAAACTGAAAGAGAAGAGAAGGAAAGGAAAGGAAAGGAAAAGAAACCAAAGGAAACGAACTGAAAGGAAAGAGAAGGAAAGGAAACGAAAAGAAACCAAAGGAAATGAAACGAAAGAGAAGGAAAGAAAACCAAAGGAAACAAACTGAAAGAGAAGAGAAGGAAAGGAAACGAAAGGAAGCCAAAGGAAACGAACTGAAAGGAAAGAGAAGGAAAGGAAACGAAAGGAAACCAAAGGAAACGAAAGAGAAGGAAAGAAAACCAAAGGAAACAAACCGAAAGAGAAGAGAAGGAAAGGAAACGAAAAGAATCCAAAGGAAACGAACTGAAAGGAAAGAGAAGGAAAGGAAACGAAAGGAAATCAAGTGAAAGGAACTGAAAGGGAAGAGAAGGAAAGGAAGCCAAAGGAAACGACCTTAAAGGAAACGAAAGGAAAAGAAAAGAAACGAAACGATAGCCAAGGATTAAGCTCAAAGAGTAGACGCAAAACTAATGTCGGACTTGTATATCAATAGTTTTCACAAAACGTTTTCTTCTAATAAAAGATCGAGACTGATCACTGCACCACTCCTTACATTCGTGAAAAGAAAGAAATTCGTAAAAAGAATTTATTTATCCAAACAACATGAAACAAATGGAGATGTCGTGAAGTTTAGGATATGTACAATCAGATTACGTAACGAAATAAGAACAATAAAGCACTGATAATAAGAATCCTGCTGGGATGAAGGGATATCTTATGTACCTTGAACTAATCTTTAGTGTCAACAGGAAATGCATAAAAATTTTGAAAATTCTGAGGAAAATTAATAAACCCACGACAACACGGTGTATTTACTCGATGAGGACATCACGATATTTTGGTTGATATAGGTGGGTGGAACTATCAATTATCAAGAATGAACTTCAAACCGTTTCTGTTGGCAACGCCTTTCAATGTTGTATCATGAAGTTGCTAATATAAGGACCGCAACCCGAGCTCTCAAACAGCTGGCAATTGCTACAATTAGACAATAAGGAATAAATTTCTCAAGATATATTGCTTGAGAAACGAGTGGATTACAACATGTGTGATCGTATGGAGGAAAGATTTCAGGAAGGAAATTAGAAGAGAATTGTTGCGTCAGTGCTTCAGACTGTTTGTACCGGAATTGCCCACACGAAAAACGAGTGAGAAGAAACTCCGCTATTTCATATAAAAATAAACATAAAAAGGTGGTCTTTCATGGAAGAGGAAAAGGAAACGGAAGAGGATGGAGGAAGGAAAAAGGCGGCAAGAAAAGGCAGTTATATTCAATACCAGTTAGTCCGGTTATACCCTGGTAGTAACAATAACAATAACGAGCTATAGAGTCTAATGGGTGAAAAGAACAGGTCAAGTGTGTAGGCGTGCTCCAGAGTTAGCTGAGTGGGATGCTTGAGGTATCAATGAACTGCACGTTTAAAATGTATTTTGTATCTAACCATGACACACTATTGGCTTCCGTATTAACAAATTATGATTGGCTAATGTAAATTGTTGGTCGTTAATGGTCGAGATAGGAAGCCATCTGAGAATCGCTCCGAATTTTAAGCTGAGCGTAAGCGAATATATGAGAAAAGACGAGCCAACTAAGGACACTTAATGAATAAAGATTGGACTGCCTGTCTACTGATTTATCTATATAGCTAAGCTTAGTTACCAAAGCTGACGTCTCGAAAGACAGAGAATGTATGAGAACTAGAGAGCATTTGTCGCCTTGATTTGAAAACATCAAATAATCGTGACAGCGGTAGCATGTTGACTGACCGCGAACACCACTTAAAATACCAAGTTGGGCTCCCTGTGGAGCGCCTGTCGACCGAATATCACATACGATGCCTAAATCAACAAATGTAGAACCAACTAATAAGATTCAAAATACCTATCAAATATCTGTGTTTGTTTCTTCTCAGTTGATATTTAAAGTATTTTTTTGGCCTCCGTGTTCACATGAATAAAGATAAACTTCGGGTCATGATCCAGGTCATCGGACTAGACATGAGCTTCAGTTCCATGCTGTTCATCTACGCATTTTCACGGCCTACAAACGAGTTTTAAATTGATCCTGTAGAAAGATAGCCATTTCCTTTTCTAATTGCACAGTCTCTTGGAAGCATGATTCTATTCGTGATCATTATCAAAAGCACAGGCAGCCCAAGCAATGCTCTTCTGTACTGTGGTTATTATAGCGAATGTATGGGCCAAAAAAAAATTAAATCAAAGATCCACAAACTTGAACCTACCTTATTTTTGTGTTGTTGGTCGTTAACTTCGTTTTTAGCCGGGTTTTTTTTCTTCACTTTCTCCCCACACTGGACTAAGTACTGTAGTTGGTAGGTTGGGCTACCTGTGTAAAAAGCAAAGTTTTATTTTAGCGGTTTATTTTAAATTTAATCTCTTATGGTCCTATGAAACGGTCCAACTTTTTCAAGGGCTTTTGTGTGCAAAAAGCTTTGCAATGGACCCTTTTGTATGGTTCTACTGGGGCGGATCCAGGAGAGGGGTGTAAAGGGTGCGCAACCTTCCCCTCCTCCCCCCCCCCCCCCCTCGGAAAAACTTTGTCCCCCTACTTTAAAGATTCCCAATACGAAATAATGCTTTCTTTCATTGATTTGGAGGGTTGCACCCCCCCCCCTCTCCGTCCCCTGTTCTAGCAAACTGGCGAACTTTTTTCGGTCAGGATTTATGTTCGGAAACTGACTCATTGCAAACGACCCTTTTGTATGGTTCTAGAAAACTGGTGGTATTTTTTTCCAAAACAAAAAAAAAAAATCTTTGGCGGTTCCTACTCATCTGGAAAAATAAGATTCCCTGACTTTTCCTTGACATTTCCCTGACAAAAAAAAAAACATTTTTCACTGACAATGCGAAAAAATATTTAAAACAATTTCGTAAAACCTGACTTTTCACCGACTTTTGGGAAAATCGTGAAAATACACTGACTAAAATTAAAATTTCCTAACAATACCCTGACCTTTAGAAAAATTAACTGACTTTTCCATGATCGACCGTGGAAGCCTTTTTATAGAATATATCGCGGTTCGGTTGTTGGGATTCCTGTGTCCCGAAGTGCAATAGGCCGATTCCATCTGGAATTTCTCGAATATAATTTTTTGATCTATTTTTCAAAATTCTTCATTTATAAGAGCTTTTGTGCTTAATAATTTGTTTTCAGAACGCTTCACTTCATTCTATCCCTCTATAGATCGCTCACCTTGTTTCTGGTCAGGTTTGCCGTCGTCTTCTCCCTGCCATACCTACACATGATGGCTACTTGCATAGTAGGCTTTATGTTTCGATATTTGTTCAACTGTTTTGCTCTAAAGGGTTCAATTTTCGTTCCTCTTGCCTTCAAGAACCATAGTATTTTGTTCTGGTATCTATATCGTCACTGAAGACAGACAAAAAGACAAATAAGAGAGCGAGAGAGAGAGAGAGAGAGAGAGAGCGCGCGCGACAAGAGAGCGAGAGAAAGAGCGAGAAAAAAGTCTAAATTATTCAAACAAAACGAGTTTCAAAAAAAAAATCGATGCCCAAATCATCCCACTACAAACTAGTCCCCAAAATTTAACAATTTAGGCTACTATTCTTACCGTTTAACTTTGAAAATCCAAAGAAAACGTGGCGGCGACAAGCGGCGACCCTAAGCTGCATTCAAATCACCCGCGATATGGAAAATTTTATTTTCCCAGGGAGAGGTACTTGTTTGAAAAACCTTTACAGGGGAGGGGTAGGTAGGAATTAGCAAACCCTAAAAACACCAAAACAAATCAATCAATCAATCATTTTTCTTAATAAACAGATATCCCCGTTTAATAACTCTATCTTCTACGTATTGGTTAACTTTAAATATTACATTTTCAGTATATATAATTGTTTTCTAAAATTATAACTTCAGATATAACATTTCCCCCACCCTTCCCTTGGAGAGTCATATCATTGTCGTTACCAAAACAAAATGGCGGCTTTGGCTGTAGCTTATGTCAGTAGTTTACAGTATTCTTGTCTTCGTGCAGTTGCAGAACACGTCCAAGAACACCAAAAATCATTGCATTTATTACCCAATGAAGTCAAGGATAAGCTAGTGAAACTTTTTTCTAAAAGAGGACTTCTAAATGATGAAATACTTGAAAAGGTAAACAAGATATTCGTCTTTTTCAAAATATTTCAAAGTTCAAACGACTATGACAAAAAAGCTATAAGAATATTCATAATATATTGATGACAATCTCTGGTAAATAATCTGAAGAATAAAGTGTCACATAAGAAATTTCTGCTGGATTATGGCTAGAAAGTTATTTATTTATTATTTTCTCCAATTATTCCAAGGTTGTTACTTCCCACATCAGAGAGCTTGACTTGAGTGAATCCCCTACTACAGATGCTGGATTATCTGCATTATCACGCTGTAAAGGACTCAAGAAACTTGACCTGAATGCAGTTAAAGATCAAAGAGAGAATATATCTTCTGAAGGTATTGACATACCCCTTTGCACTAATTCCCATTCTGGGGGACAAAACAAAATAATTCCCTTTTTTTGATGTTAATGTGAATTTTTTAATTTTTTTCTCATTTCTCTATTTTCCAGGTATTATCAAGGTTGTGAAATGCTGTACGAAGCTCCAAACATTATATCTCCGTCGCTGTGTCAATATAACTGACAAAGCCATTGAAGCATTAGCGCACAACTGCCCTTACATACAACATCTCAATATTGCAGCTTGTAATATCACGGATGAGTCTTTGAAGGCATTAGCTAATAACTCCAAATATCTTCAGAGTTTGAATGTGTGCAAAACCAAGGTAAGTTTTGGAGACCATGAAAGTATGAATATGATTGTGTTAGGTATGTCCAGTGATGAAAGCAATAATAACAGATGATTATCTTAGTGATGATGATGATGATGATGCTACCTATGGATGTCGAGGACTTATGATAAATGGTAGTGATGATGATGACTGATGAGGTAGTCCATAGTGATGATGGCTGATGACATAATGATAATGATAATGTGATGATGGTGACTAATGGTAATGGTACAGTAGTAGTGAAGATGATATAGTAAATGATTGATGATGCTGATGATAAAATTAATGATTATGTTGAACATGAACAATGATGATGGTAATGATGACTAATAATGATATTAATGATGGTCTATAATAGCACTGATGATGATGGCAATGATGACAATACAGTATATTAATGATGGTCTATAATAGCACTGATGATGATGGCAATGATGACAATATATTATGTTTATAGATCACTGATGGTGGAGTAATGAGCTTGGCAAATGGTTGTTGTGCAGCATCCCTAAAGGTATGATATTATCATGTATCCTTATCAATAAATAATTAATAACCTCTCAAGTATGTTCACATAATTCAAGGCTTGTTTATTGGAATCAATCGCCTGTCACCTCCGAGGTCTTGAGTTTGGCTTCTGAACTTGGCATCACATGAGAGGTGCCCTTAATTCAAAGGTTTTTTCCTGGCTCTGAAAAACCTTCCATTACAAGCTAACTTCCAGTTCATCCTGATTTTGATTAGCCCAGAGGTTGTCAGGGTATCAATAAAATTGAAATATATGATTTGAAGGCTTACATGTGAACATCTATAAACTATTGCCTCAAGTGATAGCTGTCATTAATTGAGTAACTTGAATAAAATCAGTTATGGAGGCCTCACACTACTGTTGTTGTACAACAAAAGCTCAGGCACAAATAAATCAATCTACAGTAGTGCATGGTCTCAATTGATTTTATTCAAGTCTTCGATATGCTACTGTAGCCAGTTGTATGAAGCCTGGATAAAGTTATCCACCAGATAAGTTAGAGTTATCCAGTGTATAGAATTTGTATGTTTTTATCTGCTGGATAAGGATTTATCCGTTGGATAGCTCTATTCAGGCTTTGCACAACTTCACTCTTCTTCTTTTGAGTAACATTTTAAAAATTAAAATTACTTGTTCCTGTAGGAGCTCCATGTAGCACACTGTACAGAAGTATCTGATGACTCCTTAGAAGCCATCCTAATGCTGTGCCCCAAGATATCTATATTAATTTTCCATGGTTGTCCACTGGTTACCGAGAGATTGAGGTATGCAATGGATGAGGTCGCTGAAAGGGGTGGCAAGATGAGACAAGTTTCCTGGACAGTTTATTAACGATTATTAGACATATGACTGGGAATCGACTTGCACTAAGAGTTTGCATGAACTCATGACCCAACTCCCTTGATCAAGGTGTTGAGTCAAAATGAACCCCAGAAAAGGAATAAGCACCGCTAAGGAGGTAAACCTTTGTGCCACAGGAGAAATAAGTTAAAATATATATAATGTAAAATTCAACATTTCATTGAAATTTGTGTTGAAATCTACTAAATGACAAGTTAGAGCTTGTTACTCAACAATTTATTGTTTGGAATCCATACTGTACATTGAATATTCAATTTTAAATGAAATGCTATTTTTTCATATTTTTTACATTATGATCCAAAACTTCACCTTCTTATTGATATCTAGGTGCTCTTTTCATTTCTGGGGTGATTTTGACACAACTCCTCTGTTTAAGGGTGGTATAGGGAAATATGTCCTCTATGCAAGTACCAATTCTGTACAGTAAAGGTTATCAAATTGAGTGCAAAACGATAAACCGACCAAAAGTACCAACTAATTTATTAGACAGTACTGTTTAAATCATAATAGGAAACAAATAATTCTGTACTATTTAGAACAGCATTGAACAGAATAATTCTGTACTATTTAGAACAGCATTGAACAGAATAATGCTGTACTATTTAGAACAGCATTGAACAGAATTTTGAAATAAGCTGCTTAGTCACCAGTCATGATGACCAGCCAAATTAGTTTTAACATTTCTGGATCAACATTACTGTTTGAAATGACCAGCAAGGCAAAGATTGGACGTCCATTCTGGCCGGACATTGTCTGTTGACCGGCTGTTATTTTAAGCTCTGTTACTACTGTTCTCATAGTACTTTTTCAGGGTTTATGTGTGCACTATGAAAAGGTATTTTATCAGTTAAATTATGGAATGTGACTTTATATTTTGTACATTGTTTTTAAAAAAATATGAACAAACATTGGTGATGTATAGAAAAAGTATTTAAGAGTGCCGGATTTAATAAAAAAAACATAATGGAAATCATTATACTTTCATCATTGGTAAAAATCTTAAATATAAAATACTTTAATTTATTTATACAATTTTTTATAATATACAGTAGTGTAATTTATGAGTGCCAATACGCTTTCATGTTGACCACCATATGGATTGAATTTAACAACAGATTTGTCATCTATTGTCATATCAACTAACATGGCCACATCCCTTTTTGCAATTTTATTCTCTTGAGAATGATGGCAAAACTAATATAAGGCTGAGATATACTTTCCCATCCTGACAGAAGTTTAAAAAAATTCAATTTTTGTTGTTGTGTGTAGCTCGACTGCACAGTACAAAGTAGAACTGAGTTCTACTATTCGCAACAGATTGCAGCAGCTGGCAACAGCATTGAACAGTGAGTGTATCACTCCTCCAACAACTTTTACCAAAATTTCAATGCATATTTTTGAAGTCATTGCAAGTTGCTGAGATCACATTGCAGCATAACACCTCACTTCAGTAACCTGCAATGCTACATTTTCAAGCATTGAGAGACAAGTTGCTGAGAAAATTGCACAGTGTAACAGGGCCTTATGGCAACTTGCAACCTGTTATCACAACCTGTGCTTCACCTTAGAAATATCAAATCATCCTATACTTTCAATATCATTAACTAGACCTTTAATAGATTCATCTTGTTGAACTGGATGCCTACTCTGATAAAAAATTGGCCTTGGTGGATATATTATATAATGCTGAAAGATAAATATAGTATCAGTAATAAGAGACTGAACAGACAAGCATAATTTTGGAATGTTGCCAGTGAGTTGCGTATTGTCGCCATCAATCACGCAGTATAGAAGCATTTGCACAACACTAAGGACACCACCACAGAAGTCAATCCATATAGCATCAATGCTCCACCCTTCTGTAGATTTCCTTTTCCAATGAAGGTAAATTTGTGGAATCACCTGAAAAAGCAAGAAAATTTTTTTCATTATAATTTTTGTGTTTTAAGGCCCACTATTATATCCCATCCACCCATAAGTCATCTAAATGTGTAATGTATATGCAACCATTATAGTTTTCCAAAATATTATCACCGTTGGCTATCATTATCAATAGACCTTTGTCATGCAGTAGCAATACCCTGTACTTATTCCTACAAGAATTTAAGCTGTTCTTTCTACCTTTTCAAACTCATTTCTAAGTTGTGTGCAAGGCTAACCAGACAAAAATCTATTGCTCCAACATGCATACATGGCTGCCACAGGTCAACCCACATTATACAGTAAGTAAGCAAGGGAAGTGTCAGACCTCCCTGGGTGAAGTGTTGGTAAGTCATTGAATCACAGTCTTTAACAGTAATGGAATTTTTTTGTTATATCCAGCCCATAATTCAGTATCCATCTCTTTTAATGGAGAATTAGCAGTGGCCCCACAGAGTGGCTCTTCTTCAACTGAACTTTGTGGGAAGCACGGGTAGTGAAGCAGTGAGAGTGCTCACCTCCACCAATACAACCTGGGTTCGAGTCCCACTGGGCTCATGCACTTCTCTGGGCTGATCAAAGTCAGGGCACGGCTAACTCGCAGATTGAACCCTGAAACAACCTCTGGGCTGATCAAAGTCAGGGCATGGCTAACTCACAGATCAAACCCTGAAACAACCTCTGGGCTGATCGAAATCATCAAGACATGGTTAATACCATTTTGGAGATGCTCGAGCACTTTCAAAAATATCGCAGGCGCAGACATGATCTCAAGGCATTTTCGGGCATAGTCAATAGCATGTGTGATCTTGCCCCAAAAATGCATCTTTTTCATGTCTGCGCCTGCAATATTTTTGAAAACGCTCGCACATCTTGAAAATGGTCTATATTGTGACCTTACTTTTGAAAATGAAGAAATCGACTTAACATAACCACAATACATTAGAACCAAAGCCCACATTTTCAAAGGGTCATGAGAAAAGAAAGCCTCAATAGTCAATGCAAATAGTCCAGTTAAAGCCAAACCACAGACACAGGCAATCCACTTCTTCAGCTTTTGTGTTCCGCGCTCATAAATACATACTTGGCCAAGTTGAAAGAGACATATCGTGAGTCCATGAGTGGCGAACACTACGTCTGTTAATTTGACCGGATCATCCCGTGTTTTAGAGTGGTTTTCCTTACCAAAGTATCTTTGTATTTCAAAGTCAGCGTACATAACCACAGTGTAGATAGAATATGCCAGAAAACCGACTATGTTTATAGCAAGATAATCAAATGAAAATCCAACCACGCTTTTGCGTTTCCAGTTTAAATAAACTTGAGGATAGAAAGATATAGTCCATACAATGAAGTAAGTCCATCCTGTTGCTTGAGCCGCTATTTTTAAGGACAACTTTTCAACCATTTTATCAAGGACGTGCAAACATGCATCATGTCATGTCCTTCAATTTGAAGCAGGCGTTCCTCAGCGTTCCTTTTAAGAGTATCGGTTTTCCTTCGTCATTTGAGAAGTTTCCGAATAAATATCGACTTTCGCAGACGTCCTCTGTAACATCTGTAAAGTGACCGACAGTGGCTAACTGCTTTAACAAAAAGGCATTAGAAAAATTGCCAAGAAAGATTTTTTTGACACAGAATTTAACGCTGGTTTAAAATAAAGAAACAAAATTGGGCTCCCTGTGTTATGCTCAGTCTCTCTCTGTCTGTATTACTTGTTGTGGAACGTTGGAATTTCATAGGTGTACCTCCCAAGATCAGACGAGATCAGCCTGTTTTGTAAGTCAGTATTGATGTGTTGTAGTTTAATCGGTGAGTTGAACAGAGTTTCGAAGTTCCAAGTGACTGGATTCGTGGTTGGTCAACACATGACTCGATCTCATGCACACCCAGGGACCCCTACCTACATAACATGTACCTGATTACGGCCATTAATTCAAAATCGAGCAGATCAATTTACTAGAAACGTCCCTATTTAGTGTGCAAACTATTGTATAACTATTGTAACGGATTTATTCAGTTTTGTAGGTTTTGTTTGTTATGTAACCTTTATTTACACAGGGTAGCCCATTCAGCTAAAAGCTGGTATCCAGAGGGACCCTGTATCATATAAATCCGCTATACAAATAATATAACATATACTATGTACATACAAAGAGATACGAAAAAAACTATAAATTATATACATACAAAGAGAAAATTTATAAGGAAAATTCATTTATAAATAAAGGAATAATAATAATAATAATAAATACATATTTTTCTTGTCTCCTTCCAACATCTACAACAACAAAACAATTATTACTATTATAAATACAAGAAGGGGAGAAAAACATGTATCTATAGATCAATTTAATCAGTCGGAAAATTTTATAATATCCTTATAATAATTACATAGTCTAAAATATATATGCCTAGCTAGGCAGGAAAGTCATGCTTAATTCTTATAAGGCTCTTGTTGATATTGAGATGGTGTCCTTGATATTACATGGAAGGGAATTGAATTCGAACATTAATGTTCCAGAATATCTAAAGGTTCTTTTGCCCAGACTTAATTTCGGCTTAGGGAGATGGATATCCTTTCTCTTTCTATAGTGCTATACGATACTACTGTTCCTGATAAACTATTCATTTAGATATTTGGGAACTAATTAAGTTATGCATGCAGACACTTGAAAACTAGAATACAAAATCGAAAGATATTTAGGGAAAAAAAACAGAAAAACTGTCTTTCACAAAATTTTTCTAAAGCTGCTATTGAAACACTTATTAGTATAAAAGAACATCGTTTGATCATCTGGTATAAAACACGGATTCATGGAGCTAAAGTTAGATTATGTTAAGTGGATTCAAAAATCTATCAAGTGTGACCCAAAGTAATATTGCTTGGTTAGCCACATTAACATGCCGTGTACATGTACATGTAGTATATTATATATCAAAAATCTATTTGGTGGAGTCCTGAATATCTAATTTCATTGTATTTATTTATTTATAGATCAGAACTAGTCAACCATGGCAGAGGGAGAAGCAGTAGATCCAGATTGGGTGGGCTATGAGTGTAAGTCAGGCCAGATTCTGTTCTATTTTAACAAGACAACAGGCGAACACAGATGGGTAGGTGGTGATCATGTAAGTGAACTACTAAACATTACTGGTTGCTAGGCAATGGGAGTTGACAGGGGTGCTTGGGGCAAAGGTCAGTCAGGCATTCCCATACCTTTGTGGTAGAGACATTCATACATGAAGATATTGAATTAAACAAATTTGTATGGACTTTCAGCAGCATGTTAATTCCTGGAGAATAAGGTTACCAAATGATGGTATTGATGATTACAATCTTGACTATATGGTGCATACTGTAGTACGTAGTAGACTAACCTTCTATTAATATTTTTCCATCTTATCGCTAATACTCAGGTAGATACATCATTGTTGAGGAATTTGTACTAAAATTTTGATGCTCAACAGATTTCCATGACAAAGCCAGATGAGATAGATCCAGATTGGTATGGTTATGAATGTAAGTCAGGACAGACTCTGTTCTACTATAACAGGACAACAGAGGAACACAGATGGGCAGGTGGTGATAATGTAAGTCTAGAATTTTTTTAAAGTTTTCCTAAACTTCAAAATATGATTCCTACCATGTAGATACATACATAATTACTCTACTCCCTATTCCTGGTGGGATTCTAGTTCATTGGACAATACTACAGTACAGTAGGTTACTGGGGAAAAAATTATATTATATTAAATATTATACAGTGGTTTCAGAAATGATTTTCAATCTTAACTACAGAGACAGATGAATCCCTGTTAGCATGACTTCGTATCATTAATTCTCTAGGAATACAATTACAATGATTGTCATCTGACAGTATCCCAAGAGATCCATTGTACACAGACTGATGACTGTGGCTGTACTAATGGAAAGACTACACTTGTTAAACAAGGTACATTCAGTTGCTCACATTAAGGCTCGCAACTTATCCATTACGCATATTATTATCTCTGAGCCTATCCCACATGGCCTAGTGCCTTAACTCTCATCTACTATTTTTCGTGGGATCTTGCCAGTTCACTAGACACACCGTGCTGACGAGGCCCAACACAGGCCGAAACAGCTGTCCACGGTTTCTAGTTGAACTGGCTCATTTTTCAGTCGACTTGAAGTTGTCAAAGGCCCAACGGCAGTCTTCTTCAGTCGCTCACATTAAGGCTCGCAATTAACTTATCCATTACGCATACATTAATATACATGTAGTGCTCATCTTTTGTACAAAATTTACAATTTAGTCATTTGTTTTGCTTCCCTTTAGTATTGGTGAAAAGAACTTCCCATCCATTCTTGCCAAACATCCATTAATCTCATCCATCTATCTATAGATTCATTCCATCATCCATGAATATCGTATCAATTTATACCATCCACCATTACATTCAGTGTTAATCCTACTCTTCAATCCATAATTCTGTCCATCCCTCCCAAGCCTCTCTATCAATACCTCCACTATTTGTTATCCATCCATTTGTCCCATATGTTCATTCCTTTCCTTTTGCCAGTCTGTGAGATATCATTGATAGCAGTTTTAATTAATGACCCTTATTTGTCATAAAAACATAGCTTTTAGCTGTGTGTGTTGTAAGGTTGGATGGGGTGTTGTACCTACCCTGTACAGGTGAGGTGACATCTTTTTTAATAACTGTTGTGGTTATTATCCCTCGTGTAATAATAGTTTATTAAACACCAATATTGCAGTTAAAACTGAATTACATTGGTATGACAATAAAATTGATAATATAATATAATATAATATAATTTATTTATTACAAATTACGGATTGATGCTGGAATAAATGAATTTCTAAAACGATCAGTTTTGTATCTAGGTTCTCGGAAAGGACGTTTGTTTCTTAAAAAATATTTACAGTTAACGCTGGGAGTAGGCAATAAAGTTTATGGTTCGGATCATTAGCAATGTTCTTAAAGAGTTTTTCACACGATGCCTGTCGGCGACTGTGTAGAGACTGTAAACAGGTGGTAGACAGTTTTTCGCTGCAAGATAGATCAGGATCACAGATAATAGTGAGGGTGCGTTTCTGTATCGTCTAATCAGTTCTCCTTATCATTACAATTTTTAGAAAATGAAAATTCATCAAAAGAGAGTTGTTACTTGGATGAGACAGATGAGCACCCCCTATCCAGTACACAACGGTTGTCACAAGAACATGTTACTGAAACATCAGCAGAACAAGGTGATAAAAAAAGACGCAAAAGAAAAGATGCAAGTAAACCATATAAGTGTAGTAACTGTGGCAAGGCATTTAAAAATCAGACTGCTGTAAAGATACATGAACATATCCATACAGGTGTCAAACCATACAAGTGTACATTCTGTAACAAAGCATTTAGTCAGCCGGGTAGTGTAAAGAGACATGAATACACCCATACAGATGACAAACCATATGAGTGTTCATACTGTGACAAGGCATTTAAAGTACAAGGTAATCTAAAGAGACATGAACGTACCCATACAGGTGTCAAACCATACAAGTGTACATACTGTGACAAAGCATTTGCACATAAAAGTGCTGTAAAGCAACATGAACATATCCATACAGGTGTCAAACCATACAAGTGTACATACTGTAACAAAGCATTTAGTCAGCAGGGTAGTGTAAAGAGACATGAATACACCCATACAGGTGACAAACCATATGAGTGTTCATACTGTGACAAGGCATTCATACTACGAGGTAATCTAAAGATACATGAACATATTCATACAGGAATCAAACCATACAAGTGCACAGACTGTGACAAGGCATTTAGACTGCAAAGTGGACTAAAGACACATGAACGTATCCATACAGGTGATAAACCCTACAAGTGTACATACTGTAGCAAGGCATTTAGTCAACAGTGTAGTGTAAAGATGCATGAACGTATCCATACAGGTGTCAAACCATACAAGTGTACACACTGTCATAAGGCATTTAAACAACTTGATCAACTAAATAAACATGAACGTACCCATATGGGTGTCAAACCATACAAGTGTAAATACTGTGACAAGGCATTTACAGAAATGGGCTCTGTAAAGAAACACGAGCGCATCCATACAGGTGTCAAACCATGATCACCAAGACTAGGAAAATAGACCAATTTGTGATGGCAATTTGAGTGGCATTTTGCATTCCCAAGCAAAGTACTTTTTATAAATTATGGCTCATTTACAGTTGTAACAAAGAAATTCCATGTTCACAATTCCCTAGATCTAGAGTACACTGTAATCAAATGTAATTCATTCAGCTCTAGGTTAACCAAATAGACCTCATCGGCTTGGGTGTAATGTTGTCCCAT
Source organism: Anthopleura sola (assembly GCA_023349425.1). NCBI lineage: Eukaryota > Metazoa > Cnidaria > Anthozoa > Actiniaria > Actiniidae > Anthopleura > Anthopleura sola. The sequence continues at coordinate 212,554 of JALHLI010000024.1, forward strand.
TTCAGACCATGTGTCATTCCCCAGAGTATCATTTCATTGTTTAACGGTTGCGCATGAGAAGATACATGAATATGGATACAACTCATACAAAAAATCTTATTCTCAAAAGAATGACACTTGGTCTGAAATGGGACAACATTACCCCAAGCCAATGAGGTCTATTGAATAGACCTCTTTAGCTTCGTATGCAAATTAACCATTTTAGACCATGTGTCATTCCCTTGAGAAATGTTCCTTTTTTAAACATTTACACAAAAATCAACTCCAAAGAGTGGCATCACATGATTGGTCTGAAATAGGCACAACAAACAACAAAGGTAAACAGATCTATTCAGTATATATTGGTTTATTTTCCTTGGACGTCAGGTGATCATGCTATTACAAACTAATAGTTTCGTCCTTTTGCGGGGATATTAGGGGTTATTATGTCCCCTATGGCTTGGGAAGGTTAGTGAGAATCTGTCTGCCTACAGCATCCAGGTTTTCACTAACTCAGCTTCAGGGACATTTTATTACTAATATTCCTCAGGGTCATGCTATTACTTATAATAAAGGGATGGCAACATGGTATTATACATATACATTATGTAAACCTAAATGATCTATTTTAATACATTGGTATCCTTATCCTTGAATATGTATATTATTATGTATATGTATTTATTAGTAGTATTATAAATGTCCTGTAAGCATAAAAGTAATCTACTTTAATATAATAGGGATCATTATGGAATCATATTATCAGTCTCGTTTTATTAGTACTCTTTTTTCTTATTTTGCTACATTCTAATAATCTTTGATTTATTTTATATTATTTATCTTGATATATACAGGTATTTTAGTTGTGTTGCCGTTAAATTGTAATAGATAAACAATAAAACTAGTAAGACTTTATTGTTACTGATACAAATGTCTCAAGAATAACAGCTACATTACACTAAAGTTCGTGTGGTTACGTGAAAAATTTTAATGTTCTCTTTTCTCAGTAATTTGATAAAGTGGTGTCTTACTATTGAATGTGATACTTGGATTCATTGATCAGGGACCTTTCACTTCTGTAATGTGGGAGAGGGTGTGGGGAAGGTGTGGAATACCAGTACTATAAAGTACTTTCAAGATTCGAAATAAAAAGGGCATCAACGATTTTGTTTTAGAGCTATAAGAGTTTAAATAAGGGAAAAACTTGTTTCAGTTCTTGATGTTTTGCGCACCAAAACATTGGAATGACGTCATCACGATGACCGCTGACAAGGTAAATTCACGCGTACAAAGGATGCGCATGAGCAAGGGCTTCCAGGTATACCTTTTTTATAATACCTTGTTCAAGTAACTTATATCATTCCCATCATTAATGCTTCATACACTGAAGCAGATGAAACAAGTTTTTCCGATCCTTTTTTCAAACTTACCAAGTCTACCATAAACTCTCTACCAACAACAGTCTTTCTCAAGACTACACTCACCCGGACGATCACATTACTCCCTCATCTACCATAAACTGGCAACATTGATGTGACATTTCATTCGAGTTCGCTCGAAAATTTCTATCAAAGTTTTTATAGACTATAGTACCATTTCAGACCACGTGTCATTTCCTTGAGTATCATTTCTTTGTTTGGATGGAAATGAAACAAAGTATCACATTGTATTTAGGATGAAGAAACGAAGTAGAAGATAATTATATCCTACAAACAAACACTGACTGAGAAAATTGTAAGTTAGTTTTTTCTTAGAAAGCTATAATTTTATGCAGAATTTAATGCTGATTCCAAAAATGAAAAATGAGGTGTCCCGAGCCCGTTTTCGAGATAATGAATTTTGAATAATTACGGGTTTTTTTTTCTTCAAACTTTGACAAAAGACTGCTTTTTACCTGTTGATTCAGGAAATTTAAAGAAATATAGAGTCCCATGCAAACTTTTTTGCGTTTTTAGTGCCCTGTTGAAGTTCAAATCGTATATGGTTCCTCAATGAAATTTTGAAGATTATGCGGTTTTGTGCGCGCGCACATTATTAAAAGATTCTTCATTACTTTCCCATTGTTAATACCACCAACATGGCCGCCATGTCTTTGTCATTTGAATTTTGAAAATGCTGGCAAATGATGAATAAGTTAGATTTCCCACAAATAATAATCCTTCAGACACTAGTGCTCTCTCTAACTTTATCATTTTCAAAAACTGAGCTGAACCCAGGATTGGTTGTGCCATCAATTTCATTTGCATCCACATTTACAGAATGATAAGAATTACTATTGAATCTACCACTTGTAATTAACTGTTGCTCTTCTTCTGTTTGCTGTGGATGTAACTCTGGTATTGGATTCCCCATGTATATAATATAATGCTGAAATATTAGGATAATATTAAAGATTAGAGTAGCAACTGACAGAGCCATCTTTGGGATATTTCCTGTGAGTTGTTTGTTACTTTGTTCGATGACGCAGTATATGTCCATCTGAAGGAGACTTAGGACACCACCGGCAAAGTCTAGCAGGACACCTCCAATGTGGAACCCTTGGGTGGATTTGCGATGGTAGTTCAGCCATATTTGTGGAGCATACTACAAAGAAGAGAAAAGAACATTTGCACAGGGTTGCTCAGTTTAACCGGAAAACCCGGAAATTCCGGTTGGAAAACGAATGGTATGTGTCATTCCAATCGGAAAGTTCCGGAAAATTCCACTTTCCCGCTCTTTTCGGTTCTTACGGTAGACGCTTGCGAAGTTTGTCGAATGAAATTTCTTGAAATTAAAGTGTCTCGAAAAATAAAAGCATTGGCACACGATGCGACGTTGACCAGTTTGTCTGCAACGTTGCTTGCAATGCATGGCCATGGTTTTTAGGGGATGTCACACGTTGCGTCTTTCCTTGTAACGTCGAAGCATTAAATTGGTTAGGCGCCGTACTAGTTACCCGGATCTATGTTTACAGGCCAAGCTGATGAAATCACATTAAAACCAGCGCATTTCATTGGCTGATAGCATCACACCGTTGCAAGCAACGTCGAAGATGTGCTCACTCGCAAGCGCGTTGCACGGGTGGAGACACGATGGACACCCCCTACCCCCTACCCCCCCCCCCTCCCCGTTACTTTACATAACTAAGTTCTTATAAGGAATGGGAAGTGATAAACTATTCATGAAAGATTAATAAAATGAATTCCCAAAACGTCAAATTTAAGTCTCGCGAAACGTCCGACCTCCAAAATCGTGAAATTTAACTGACACTTCTCGCTAAAAAAATATTTTTACAATACTTTACAATAGTCACCCAGCTTAACAAAAGAGGTGCTGTACTAAGGAGCAATCAAATGGTGAAATGTTTACTGCCTCCTTAATAATTCGAGCCTTCAAAGGAAAATTTCCTCGGATTTCCCTTCTCTGTTGGAGTAGTTCGTTAAATTTGGAAACATTTAAGAATTTTAACGCCTGTTAAAAAAGCATAATTTTTTTGGATGCGCAATGTCAATCAAGAAACTGTCGAAAGCTAATAATGTAAAGGGGTGAAATTTTGACCTATCGACGGATGTCTGCGAAGAAATATTACACACAATGAGTACGTATGGCCGACGAACTCTCTATCAGTCGCTATGAAACAGTCTAGCTTTTAGATTGAATTCAATTTGAACTAATGGAAAACTAATTGATGTTAAACGGATAGACCTTTTGTAAACCTATCGAAATAAATTAGATTTATGATATAATTTTGTTTGTAAAAAAAAAATTATACATACATTAATGTTATAAAAACACTTACCGTTCCGAATGATACAGCAAGCTTTACGTATCCACAATATTGTAGGACAAGTAGCCAGGAGATTAATTTGAAGACAGCAAGCAGCGATAATACGCCTAGTGCAAGGAGAGCAAGACCACAGACGACCCATGTAGAGACGTGGACTTTTTGGGAGCCGCGCTCGAAGAAACAACATTGTAGACTTTGTATTGAGGTGCACATGAAGGCCACTAGAGCAAACACAACATCGGTGAGCTTTACAGCGTTAGATTCGTGTGATTTTCCCATTATTTCTTGTTGGATTTGAATGTCGAAGTATACAACAGCGTTGTATATCAGATAGGTTAAGTAGCTGAGCATGAAGTATGTCACCATGTCGAAGGAATAACCGACAACACTTTTACGGCGACAGTTCTCGTAGATTTGAGGATAAAAAGAGACTGTCCATGCCAAGAAATAGCCCCATCCCACTACATCAGCGAGGACCATGAGGATACTTTCCAAAGCCATGATATCTGCTTTAAAACACTACTCGAAATGACACGTGCTAAGTGAAACGACTACCTTTAAACGCTATTACTTACCGGAAGTAAAATTAGCGGAAGTGAATATAGCTTGAATAAAGTTGACGGGAGTGATTATAACCGGAACCCCTAATAAATCGTTAATCTCAAATTTGGCCAGATTTTAATTCAAGAACTGTCGTTTAGGGTTCCGACTCATCTGGAAAAATAAGATTCCCTCACTCTTCCCTGAAATTCGCAGACCAAAATCAAAATTCCCTGACCTCGTAAAAATCCAGGGTTCACTGTCTTTGCAAACGATAGCTTTTCCCCCCAGGGTTTTTGGCTGGAAAAATCATTTGCAAACGACCCTCTCTTATGGTTCTAGTAAATTGTCTTGCCTTTTGCCAGGGTTTTTGCCGGGCTGGAAAAATCATTTGCAAATAACCCTTTTGTATGCTTCTAGCAAATTGGCGATCTTTTTTCCAGGGTTTTTGGTTTTTCGAATATTCCTCAGGGTCATGCTTCACTTATAATATTCATAAATACGTTCTTGTGTAAACCTAAAAGTAATCTACTTTAATATAATAGGGATCATTATGGAATCATATTATCAGTATTGTTTTATTAGTATTCTTTTTTCGTTATAATCTTTGATTTATTTTATATTATTTGTCTTGATATATGCATGTATTTTAGATGTGTTGCCGTTAAATTGTAATAAACAAAAATGTCACATGTAACACTTTATTGTTATAATGCACCCTTCTTAAAATTATCTTGGATGCACGCGAGGCTAACGTGAAACACAAAAGAAATCACTTTTACTATAGATAGATGGTTTATCAGAGATACTGTTGCAGCTTAGCAGCTGAATAACGTAAAACTTTACATAAATTTAGAGTGAATTTAGTCACACTGTTGAATAGCAGAATAGTGAAAAAAATATCATTTTTAAGAGATTACTCTTTAAGATTTATTAACAAGAGGGAGTAATTTATTCCTAAATTCTAAGTGGTAAACATACTGGATTTTTTTTTGATAAAAAGAGATACCTTCGGTGATACATTTTTTTTTTTAACTACATGAATATATATACTGTTTAGCAAGTAGTCAGCAAAATGGTTTCATAAAATTGGTTCTTCAGGTAATACCCAGAACAACATCCACCTCACTGATATTATCCAAACAGATATTAATACTAGACAAAATATCGGCCGACCAAAACGATTGCACTTTTTCACAATGAAAAAATAAATTTTCTAATGTTTCGTCTTGTTTGGAACAGAAAGAACACAAAGGAGAGTCAGCAAGGGTGGATCCAAGGGGGGTCGGGGGATCGCGACCCCCCTGTCATACCCGAGGTTAGGGACGGGCAATTGGATATTTGATGGGGGGGGGGGGGGGGGGGTTTTGTTAAATCCAAAAAAAAAATATCGTGCAATGTCAAATACAGCAAAAAAATATCGAGCAAACTCATAAATTAGATTTCAAGATTTCACTTCTTTTGAACCAAATGGAATATTCGACTTTTGAAGAAAGTCTAATGCCTCTCAAACCGCTGAAAATCGCATTTCCGAGAGTCTAAATTTCAAAAATTTGCTAGTTGCTCCAGCCTAGGGCGGTCGATTAGCTCGGTAAACGTGACGTCATTTCTACGTCATTATTTCAGATCAGCTGGTTAACCCCCCCCCCTCCCCCCTTTCAAAAATTCCTGGATCCGCCCTTGGTCAATCATCTTGTTTCAAAACCTTATGTAGAAATTGACGGAGTTTTGTTTCTAAAGAACATGAAAACAGGAAGTTGGTAGGCCCGAGACCAATTAAATGTACCTTGAAGATTACACTTTTTTTCATATGATTTTTGGGCAGTTGGAGTAATATCAATCTTAGAAATAAAAAAATGTAAATCATTTTAGAATCAAGAGTTTGAAGAGAGCGAGTCTTATCGTCTAAAAGCAGATTGATTTCATTTTCAGCAATAGGCTTGGTTAGTAATGGGGAAATAGGAAAATCCTTTTTGATACTTTTCCGCCATTCTCTTGACATAGCGTCTAAAATACCTCTTAATGTGAATACCTCTAATGGAGTAAGAGTTTCTACTATGTTTGGGTCCAGCCCATTTTTCCCGTAAAGATTACCGATTTTACAGACTCCCTTAGAATACATTTTATCATTGAAAAATTGACTTATCAGCAATACGAATAAACTGATTCTTCCAAATAATTTGGTTTGCTATTCCCTTAATTGAATAGTTGACGTCACCTAAATTATATATATTATTTACTATTTTAGGCGTACGAGTAAACGGCTACTGAGATCAGGGGGGACGATGAAACCATCGACTGTCTCTCTTCACGCATCCTCTGGTAAAGTTAGTAAAACTGTACGCTGTTGTCTTACTGTTGAATCTGAGCTAAGGTCGCGCATGCGCAGTAACCGAGCTACACCTTATACACCTAAGTTATAATAAGAATCCTTCATACACTAGTGTTCTTAGCTTATTGTACCATTTTGATAGGCTGAGCTGAAGTCAGGATTGATTGCGCCATTATTTTGAATTGCATCCACATTTACAGAATGATAAGAATTGCTATTGAATCTACCACTCGTAATCAACTGTTGATTTTCTTCTGTTTGCTGTGGATGTAACTCTGGCTTCCCCATGTATATAATATAATGCTGAAATATTAGGATAATATCAAACATTATACTAACAACTGACAGAGCCATCTTTGGGATATTTCCTGTGAATTGTTTGTCACTTTGTTCGATGACGCAGTATATGTCCATCTGAAGGAGACTTAGGATACCACCGGTAAAGTCTAGCAGGACACCTCCAATGTGGAACCCTTGGGTGGATTTGCGACGGTAGTTCAGCCATACTTGTGGAACATACTACGAAGAAGGGAAACGAAACTTTACACAGGAGTACTTTAACCGGAAATTCCGGTTGGAAAACCAATATTATACCGATCGATATACCAATTTATTATTTTTTCAAAATGGGAAACTGGATGATGTTAAACGAATAGACCTAAATATATTACATTATATTAGATTGTACTAACTTTGCCCCTTATGGGTTTCCTGTGGTTTGAGATCGGCTGATCGGTGACGGGAAAGGCGAGTTTATCATATGATGATCACCTCCTATTGCTCGGACCAGCTACTATTTTATGAAATCAGCGAGAAGTCGGCTTAATTAGCTTAATGACTTTACATGTTTAGTTTGAGTCATGTTGTATGAAAATGGTCGAGATATAAAAACATGTAGCCAGTCAAACAAAGATATGCATATTGTTTACTGAACTAAGAATATCAACATCAAGCCTTCTCTGACGAGCAGCATCGTTATTGCCGGTAGAGCAATATTGCACGCTTCTTGCTTATCTCTCTGGAATTCATATCAGTATAAACGGTACATATTATATTCATATCTCGAAAATATTTTGAATAAGGGGCAACTACCAAACGGTTATGGATCAGATCTGATTACAGCTTATGTAACGGTAAACCGATCAGCTGATCTCAAACCACAGGAAACCCATAAAGAGTAAAGTTACCTTTCTCAAAGAAACCGTACGCACTCACCAAAAGGTCCCGCTGTATTTTGCATAATCAGAGAATGCTTTTATTTAGCTCGTAATACAGTATCATATCTCTTTCTCTTAACACGCAGGAATACAAACGCACCTTTGTCATGAGAGAACACTGAGGGGTATGTTAACGCGTGTTAAGTTACTCCTAATCTTGACCTCAGTAGACTTCGATCCGACACCGAGGCTGATGAAATACTCAAGTGAGATTTATTTCAGAAAGAAGATAGCCAATATTTCTTCAAAATTGGTATTCATTTTGTTCTTTGCTATTTTTTCAAAATTTTCTGTCAGTTACTGATTACTTTATTAAAGAAATAATAGTGTAAAGCTGAGTAAAGCTGATTGTTTTGAAAACTTCACAATTGAATCAACAAAAAACTTTCATACTACCGATGTTTCACGAAGATCAAAAAAGCGTAAAATTAAGAATGTTATATATTTTTTCATTCTAATTTATAGCATTATCTCAGGCCTTTCGGGTTCTTTAAAATCGAAAGTGAGGCTGTAATTATATATATACTTTATTAGACAAGGGCTTGGTACTCGCACGAGGTCCGAACGTGAAGTTTGGCGTAACATTCGTAAGACGATGGATAAAGGTTAAAAAATCGATCTGCTAACATCTTAGTGAGTGAGTGAGTGGCACATTTGCATATTCAGATCCCTAACAATAACTCGTTTCTACTCTTCTCATGTCCACGAGTTAAAAGAACGGTAGTTTTAAACTGGTTTGCCACAGGCAACCCAGTAATCATACAGACGTAATTGATATTATCAAAATCACTTACCTCTCCTATTGATACAGCAAGCTTAAGGTATCCACAATATTGTAGGACAAGCAGCCAGGATATTAATTTGGAGACAGCAAGCAGCGATAATACGCCTAATGCAAGGAGAGCAAGACCACAGGCGAGCCAAGTAGACAAGTGGACTTTTTGGGAGCCGCGCTCGAAGAAAAAACATTGTAGACTGAGTATTGAGGTGCACATGAAGGCCACTAGAGCAAACACAACATCGTTGAGCTTTACAGCGTTAGATTCGTGTGAATTTCCCATTATTTCTTGTTCGATTTGAATGTTGAAGTATACAACAACGTTGTAGATGAGATAGGCTAAGTAGCTGAGCATGAAGTAAGTGACCACGTCGAAGGAAAAGCCGATTACACTCTTACGGCGACAGTTCTCGTAGATTTGAGGAGAAAAAGAAAATATCCATGCCAAGAAATAGCCCCATCCCGCTACATCAGCGACGACTTTGAGGATACTTTCCAAAGCCATGATATCTGCTACTACTCGAAAGAAAGCTTGCGAATTAACGGAAACGACTAATTTTTAAGCAATTGCGCACCGGAAGTAACATTGGCGGAAGTGAATATGACCGGCATGTGCTAAAACCTTGACTGGACTTTGACTTGATCTTGGGCTTTGGACTTATATGATTTCGGAAAATAGCTTAAAATCTAAAGCTAATGTCTTTATCGATGTTTGTCAGGTGAGTAAACTCCTGGGCAGGATCGATTATTTTTGGCTCATGATCATTTCATTTCATTTCACCAAGATTCCGGTATCTGGGTTATACTTGAAGCGCCAGTCTGACTCATTACATATCTGAATATATTGTTTTGTTAGAACCAAAACAAATTAAAACGAACGATAACCCGAGAACCTTCATTCTCATACTGAATACCTGGTCGTAAACAAGACTACGGAGAAAATATCTACTGAAATATTGGGAATAAGTGTTATGTACAGAATCGGGTTTGATAACATGATGATAAAGAAAAGCACACACAGCTCTCGAGGATGTAAGTTACAAACAGAGAATGTGGGCGGGTCAAACTTAATAGGTATTTTTTGTAAAACTTTGTCATACTAGTGCGAATAGGCCCTATGGCTCAATTTGCATAATTTTTTTTTGTTTTTTTTTTTTGTTTGTTGATTATCATGTTTCCTGTACACACTAAAAAAGGCACCCACAAAGGCGTCGTATAGCCAGGTGTTTAATAATATTAGCCTGCGTCACATCCGTAAATATACCCCGGTAAAGTCCGTCTGCGAAATAGCGCTTGTTCCGACCCCCAGCGGACTAGCACGGTAATATGACGCGATTTCTGATTGGCTCTCGAATTGTTCGATTCTAAGACGTAGATTACAGTATGTAGAAAGTTATACACCTTCGCACATTTTTGTGACAATTTCAAAAATTTCGATTTTTTGTAGAAAGTTTGATGTAGAGTGTGTTTAGATCAAGGTTATCATGCCATTGGCAGTTCATGAGCGGCTGCATACCTATTACAAAAGAAAACAAAATTTGATATCAGATAAGTTATAAAAATTGAATCTAGATGCAATAATGTACATTGTCATATTATGATGTATTTTATCAAAAAAAGTTTTTATGTTGAACTCTTTAACTGATGATTAAATGTTTTCCCATTTCAGATGATATCTCTTTCTCCTCCACCAATCAATCAATCAATCAATCAATCAATCAATCAATCAATCAATCAATTCTATTTAAGAGGGTGTCAACACTCAATAGTAGTGCAAACACATGTGTCCCTCTGAACAGGGGCGGCAGAAGCAGGGGGCCTCCCCACAAAATATTTTGGTTACTGGATGGATGGACGGACAGACAGAGAGACAGACAGACAGAGTGCCAGGTGGCCTACATGAGCCACCCCCCCCCCCCACCACTTTTGAGTTCATTCCACCACCACTGCTGAAGCTAAATATTCCTCAAGTGCTAATTACAATGTAGAATCTGTTTGAAATACAATAAATACAACACATATATTTAATGAATAGAATATCATCACCATCTTCATCACCACTACCACCATCATTATCACCAGCATTTCCATCACCATCATCATGGTCATCATCAACTTCCATCATTTCTGTCATTACCTCAATAACATGATCACCAGTAGTATATAATCTTAATCGTAATATTTTCTTACCTTCCTGTAACATGATGAAATAACTGTCTTTCTATGTCACCAAGCAATGAACTAGCACCAATGCGGAATAGATTAGGATGAGTCCAGGCATCACCCAGCTCTTCTTTCATTAGTGCCAGCCATGTAAGAGCATCTTTAGCACTTCTGATCCCTCCTGCAGGCTTGAAGCCTACTCTATGTCCAGTACGCTATGAAATAAGCCATAGGAAATATCAATATATTAATATTAAACAAAAAATGCTCCAAATACTCAATTTGGGTGTTACAATTCTTTGAAATCAAAATGTGAGAGTAAAATGTCATCTAAACAAACAAAACTCAATAATCTGAAACATCAACCTATTTTTTAAACTTTATGTACTAAAACAGTCAACACATTTTCTGACTCCTTCGCCATTTCTAAGTTTGCTGTATGAGCTAGTAAATTGATATATTCTTTTGGGCAATTAATTAATGAACGAATCTTAATTCAGAATGTCTTAGTTTAATCTGTTCATTTGCAGTTGATGGCCTTTGGATAAAGGCCGAAATATACAAATTACAAAATGACAACTAGTCTTCTCATAATTCTATTCTCTCATAGTAAATTGATCTTCTTAAGAAAATTAAAAACTTACATTTTTCCTTAATGCCAATGAATGACTAAAGTGTAAAGTGTTTTCAAAGCAACCACCACTAAATGTTATTCATGAGAACAATTAATGCTTGGCTATGAATATCTTACTTTGTTTATGCACCAAATATTAAAAAATTATATATAGTTACCATTCTCATGGATGATCGTGGCAGTTGCCTTGCAAACATTAATAAATAAACAAATAAAATAAATAAATCCCTTTTTTATAGTGGAATACATATTCAGTAAGTTAATACTGATTTCCAATTTGGCCCACTGTCACTCAAACATGCTACCACTACATTACACTGACATGGTTGATTTTTACGAAGGGAGGAGAAACCAGAGAACCTGGAGAAAAATCCCTTGTGGCAAGGGAGAGACCAACACATCAAACAAACACAACTCACATATGATCCAAACCAACTGGGGCTCGAACCTGGACCACAGCGGTGAGAGGTGAGCAGTAAACTACTATGCCACCCATGAATGACTAATATGACAAACCTTTCAGCTTACAACCTACCTGATAATAGTCTCTAATAGCTCTAACCATCACTATGGCAACAGGAAAAGTTGCATTTACAGATTCCTTTCCAGTTGACGTCTTGATAAAGTCAGAACCAGCCATCATAGCAACCAGACTTGCCTTGTAAACATTAGTAAGTGAACCACATTCTCCTGTTGCTAAAATTGTCTTCAGATGTGCTTCTCCACAAGCTTTTCTCATAGCAAGGATCTCTTCATACAGTGCTTGCCAGTTACCAGATAAAACATGACTTCTGGTAATGACGATATCAATCTCCTTTGCTCCTGCACCAACTGCAGCTTCTATTTCTTCTATTCTCTGTTTCATAGGTGTCTGACCTTAAAATAAAGATTTAAAATTTTGGGTTATATAAATTAATATCAATGGGGAGAGCGGTGCAGTGGATGGCCATTTATAATTTATATGGCCAACAATAATTGCATTAATTGCTATCCTTTAGCAGTCTGCATAATTTGGTAAGCAGTTTGTAATTTTGAGAAGAGATAAAGATTCAATGGGTAGGAGAAGAAAAAGAAAGATTCCCTACCTTCCATCAGTTATTATCTCACATTAGACTACTCCCTTAATCATTACACTTCCACCGTACCTCCCCTCCCCCCTCATAAACAAGTGTAATTACTCAAATCAAAACACTGTACAAATTGTACATTGTACATCTATGACTTCAGTTCAATTATATTACTTTAAGTATATATTCAATACCTGCAGGGAATCCAGCTGCAACCGATGCAACAGGAACTTTAGAGCCAAGATTCCTCAGAGTATGAACAGCATCCTCAACCCTTGATAAATACACACAAACAGCCCCAGTAGTAATCCCTTGATCAGCCATTCCCATCTCCACTAACAAGTCTTTACGGATAGGAGTATGTGCTTTAAAACACAACCGACTGACATTTGTACTTGTATCGTCACCAGCGAGTGTGGTGAGATCGATGCAAGATACAGCTCGTAGCAGCCATGCAGCCTGCCATTGTTTTTTCACCGACCTTCGTGTCTTCAGAGTCTCCGACCGCCTTTTAACAGCTGGAAGATTAACTCTTGAGTTTTCAACCCATGTTAAATTCAATGGAAAGCCTGGGTTACGGATTACATGTGAAGACATTATATTTGATAAATTACTAGCTAAAAAAGAACCGAATTTTAGTGTGTTTCTGTGTGTTTTGCAACTCGAAGTCCCTTCGTTTTGCTCGCCACGTGTTTCGGTAATATCTCGGAAACATCTCGGAATAAATTATTTGGTTCATTAAAGTCGATAGTTTTCCGAAAGTTGAACGAATAAAAACCGATACTGCTGCTTGGAACGCCTGCTTGGAATTGATAAATACAATATAAAATAAAAATAAATGGGATTTAGCAGTGGCATATCTAAGGAGTAGCTATTCGTCCACTGAAATTTCAATTGGAATTTATAAGTTGATTTTTGCGGAGGAAGGAAAATCCATGGGCATCACACCACAGGAAGCCCAAGCCAGCTACTCAGAGGAATGAATATGGATTTGTATTTTCTTAGAATATATAAACTAATCTTTGCAGCTAGCTTACTAATTTCCCCTTGTGTGTTCTTGCTGCTGTTTTTTGTCACTGTCCATTTTCATTTCCTTATTCCCTGGAATATGTTTTTCTTTAATTTCTTAAGTGAACTATTAAACGCCTTCAAAAAATAAAATAATTCTTTTCATTATATGGAAAAGTTTTGAAAACGAAAAATAAATATCATCAAAATTGAAATAACAAAATGAAAACCCTCGATAAATGACGTTTGATATGCAAATACACAAATACAAATATGGAAGTACATCAGATCTCATTTGAATTGCAAATCAGCCCTGCATGGAGCAGGTGTGCTTGTTCACTTATTCAGTTTTTCTTGCTTGACATATTCATGATAAGGCAAACTGTTTCTCGCTAAACGCTTGCCTTAGTTACCACCAAGACCATACTCGGAAATGGTACTCATTTGTATTCTGTGGATTTAAATGGCAAAGAATTTGAGTCAAAAAGATGGATATTCTGTCAAACAAACATGAAGATATTCGTCAACCGGCTATGAGCAGTTTTGGACTAAAGGAAAGAAGAATAGAAGACGTTGCTCTGCGAAAATTATTGTCAGAATGGAAACAACGCAACGAATTTCCTCGTTCAATTCCTAAGAGTAACACAAAAAGTTCAAACTTCGAAATGCGAAGCTGTTCCTCCCAAGACACATTTTTACTAAGATTAAAAACAGAAACAATTTCGCCTGATGTGGTCTACGAAGCTCTCCCTTCGCCAGAATTTAAGCCAGGAATGTTTTATCGTTTACCACGTAAGGTTGGTAAATCAAGAAACTATGAACAGAAAAGAACCATGGCCACTCAGTGTTTTAGTTCCACGTGTTCGAGAGATCAACTTTGTCGCGGTATGAAGAGAAGGATTTTCTGCGAAATTATGGAAGATGAACGATTATGTTTTGATTGCAACGGACGTGAAGTTAGAACAAAATTTAACAGTGAATTAAATAATGTATTTCCATACTTGGAATATGACCAGATAAAGAGACCATACGGATTTTGTCCCCGGGCTATCCGCTTAACCGAGCCCCTCCCTATACGGGAATTTACCTGCAACAGTAGATTTTTGACGTCGCATGGAGACTGTGACTGCACAAGGACAAAAAGTGCTTTGCTACCGAGAATAAAAACAGAGAAGTATGAAGATTGGTTCACGAGAAGATCGTTAACAAATTGATAAGGATATTACACTATTTCATATCTACGACTGGTGAAAATTATTAAGATGTCAGAATGGATGGTAGTCTTAGCAGAACTCATGATCAAACAGTTTATGCTCTAAACCAACCAGAAAGCAAGAAAGTGCATTCCACCCAATCTCAATATAAACCACGATCGAGGAATGCCTAATAATATCGTTATTAGAATTAAGCTTCTTCAGTTTTTTGCTTTTAAGTTGTAACAGTTTACGTAAGACATGCAAATGGAGTAATGCAACAAAGTTAAGAAACAATTTCCAATGCCCCCCTCTGAAGTAAGGGGTCTGTCGTCATGCAGTCGTCAAATTCGTATACCACGTACGTGCCGTGTCCTGACTTTGATCAGCCCAGAGGTTGTTTCAGGGTTCGGAGTTGAAAATAAAACATTGATGTATGCCACGCAAATATGCATGGTATATGCAGCTATTTCAAAAAATGTTGCATGTTGCATGTCGCATGCTGCATGCTGCTTATCGAGTTTTTGTAATGTATTGTGGATCACATGTTAATGATGTCAGCACCGAAGAAAATGAACCTGGGAAAATTCCATATCGTTGTTTGCAAATTCCATAATGTTGATTGCATTCATGTCGTCTATAGTGCATTTCGGGCTTGGTATGCAACATGCAACAAAACCTTCACCAACCTTCTTTGCATTATATGACATTATGCACAACACCGCCTTCACTAAGCCTATATAATCTTCAATCTGTGAATATTGACCATTTTGTTGATCAAACAGCTTTGTTATTGAATTCATTAATCCCCTTTATTCAAACAGTATGATGGCATTTCAATAAAGAACTATTCAATTAACTTTTCCACTCGTTATTAACTCGGTCTGGCGTGTAAACCAAAGACTTAAAAAACTGCTATGTCAACTACACACTAAAGTCACTAAAGTTTACCAACCACTTCGGTTTTCTGACAAGTTCACGAGACCTTTGCTATTCTTAGAGAGGTTTTTTATCATAGTTTTTCAAATGCAGACAATATTTCATTATAGATGCAGTCTGACTTCACAAAAACGTGTCACAATTCCAATTACTTTATTTAATTCCTATAGGCCAATTAAGTCCAGCCGGAACCGGGTAACCATGGAGAAGCCTGGTTCACTCGCTAACTCAAAGATGAGTAAACTTTGTCACTGAGTATAGGTCTAGAGGAATTTGATTTTTACGAATGCTGAAATCACCAGTGAGCCAATATGGCTCTAAAAAGTAGGCTGTGTCCGAGAATTCAGACCCAACCCGAGGAAGTTTGGCGTCCAAGAAAGTCCTTTGTTGACAAAAGGTTAGTGCATCAACATGAACCATTTCCAAGCAGCTTTCGAGTCGAAAAAATATTGTTCCATCACTTAAAGAGAAGGCAACACTTCTAAGAAATAACCTTAGAAACAAAACAAGATACCTTCGTTCAAAAGTATTTTTTCACGAGGTTTCAAACTTGTCGAAACTTTTTTGATACTGGGAGTGATTTTCAAATCAAGTGCAGACGATTTGGACTTTTTTCTGCCTGCAACTGTTCTTTTCATGGATGGTGATGCATTTTTTTATCAGGATAGTAAAGAAATCTAAGCATTGTTTCAAATTATTTAAAAGTGTTAATCGAAATTGCTTGTAATAACGATATGTTTGTACGATCTTCGCGTTTATTGTTCTAATGTTTTGATTGTGTTTTCTGTGTTTGACTATAGTACTGTAGATATGTCAAACTCAATCGCTCGTTCTCCACGTTCTTTGTTTTAACTTTTGCTTAACTTTAACTGAACTTGGATTTCGAAAACTTGGTCTTTCTTTTCTGAAATAATAAGTTTTTCTTCAAGGTATTCTTGTCGCTTAATAATCATATTTCTCTAAACAGGAAAACGTAAAACAAAAGGAGTACAAAAAAGTTTTTTAAATTTGTTCAATCAATGTACTCCTAAATTATATTCATCTACTTTGGTGTGTGTTTTTGGTGTTACCTTAACTAAATAACTTATCTTTATAGCTTCGGAGCTACCTTGATAACTAGATACTTACCTACTTTATTAACTACCGACCTAATTATTATTCATGATAGACTTCTATTTACCGACCTATCCACTAGGTTGTAATCACCTATTCCTACCTATACCTATTAACTCCCTCACCGTCCCATAAAGTCATACCCATCTGCCAAATCATACGGTCACTTTTCTGCGTACTTTTCATATGCTACCTTCATCATATCTTTGCTTACCCAACAAGAGTTGATGACGACTTGACGAAAAATATAACCGTCAAATTTTATCGATGCCCTGAAACAACTTCTGGGTTGATTTAAGCCAGGGCACACGGCTAACTCACAGACGAAGTAAACCCTACTCAAATGTGATGCTGAGTCCAGGAATCGAACCCTAGACCCCAGAGATGAGAGGCACCCATGATTTATTTCAAATGTTAAAATGCCCAATATAAGTGTTAAATATTATTATTATTTCCACATGCAACATGTTATCTTTTGCAGACATTAGGATTTAGCATGTCATATTTTTACTCCGTAGCAAACCGCTGAACAAAGTCATCGTTTCATTTGTGAAACCAACTGGAACCCCCGAGGTACGATCTGAAGACATTCCCTACTCAAACAGCGTCAGTCCCACCAAGGAACCAACAGACAGTCCACGCTTTGAGCATGCGTACATCCCAGGTGATGTCTTACGTCACCTAGGTGCATACCATAGTCAGATGACAAATCACATGACGCCAATAAGCACATATATAGACGATGACGTGCAGTCTGAACGTTCGAATGGAGAAAACGTTACTGGGTACTCCCCGGGTGCGACGTCAAGAACAAATATCCTATCCCACATGGCGAAGCACAAAACATCTTGGGTGGAAAATGCTTTACAGAACCGTGTGCAAACACCACAACGAGAAAGTCCTATCCTTGTCAAAGGAACGAATCCAAACTCCTTCGAGACTCCTTATGAAAAAAGCCAGAGGTCCAAAGACACTTGTACGAAGGGAGTGAGGAACGGGAAACGATATGATCTGTTGCCCATATCCAAATATCTGGCGCAGTTTCAAAAACAGACAAACATGGCCAGAAAGGAAGAAAAAAGATTACCACTAGTACGCATAAGCTCTGTGCACCGAATGCCATTCATACCTTCTTCAAGTCAACAAC
The DNA here is from genome assembly GCA_023349425.1 of Anthopleura sola. Lineage (NCBI taxonomy): Eukaryota > Metazoa > Cnidaria > Anthozoa > Actiniaria > Actiniidae > Anthopleura > Anthopleura sola. The sequence continues at coordinate 230,430 of JALHLI010000024.1, forward strand.
AGTTCAGATCGCACTTTTTTTACCCAAGATATCACAGAGGAAAGACGTTTTTTACCGAGCGAGACCAATTCAAGCCACGAGAGGCGCGATCTTTACCCACGCGAGGAGAGGCAACATTTGTCGAAATAAGAGAACAGCTGCCTCGGCTTTATAGAAAGCAATATAATGCGCCAGTTGTCATGATGGGGAAGGAACAAAAAGCAATCACATCGGGGGAAAAGGTGGCGCTACCAGTCGTTACGTAGCTGGACTGATATACCTTGTGAAGTAGTTTGCTAGCACGGAAAAACTATATAAAATATTTTGACTTTTACGTTTTGGAACTCTAAAAAGCTTATTTTAGAAAGCATATATATATTCTTATTTTTAGGAGTAAGGGGATAAAAAATATAAAGGCCCAGATACATTTACTTGAGAGTTCAAAATGAAATTTTGGGCTACATTATGAGCTTGAAGCTACATGTGTTCCAAATGGATGTGTGAACAATGTTTTTGTAATAATGATGAAACTGTATATATAGCAACTGAATAAAAAAGTGTGGAATAAATTGAGAATATATTTGAAGCTTGAAGTTTGTTTGCGTCGTTGAATTTTAGAAATTCGGTGGTTGTAAAGGAGATAGCAGGAACTGAGAAGGCGAAAGAAGGTCGAGGGATGATTGAACGGTGAGGAGGAGGGAGGGGTGTATGGAGTGAGGGTCAGCACGAGCTTGAGTGGTATCGACAAATGTTGGAAGGAGCATCAATGACGAAGTCGAGAATGGTGGAGGAGAACAATCGAAAAGAAATAAATAAAAGGGATATAGGAATTATATATCAATGGGCGCGACAAAAGATAACTGGTTTCTCCAGGGTCTGAATCGGGTTCACTGATAACTACCCGGCTAAAATTTAGCTGACAACTGACAGTCTATCACTATGACAACCCTTCGCAGCCTGGCCTGTAGCTTGAGCCAGTCCTACTCGTCTTCACCATTAAGTGATGAATCGTTTATTGATTGTCCAGGATCAAGAAGCATAAGGGACAATATATTTGTTGTTCAACACAATGGTCAAGATATTCAACCAATAAATCATCAAAGCCCTAGATAATCCTTCCTCTCAATTCGACACAGCTTAATAAAACTCTACATAAAAGGTCTTAATTTGATTTCAAAATTCTGAAGAAGAAAAAAAAAAACATTTGGGGCAGAAAATTGAATCCTAATTTTCGGGCTGGAGTGAGAAGATCTTTCTACCAATTCGCAGACTCGTTAAAAAACATCATCTCGTACTAGAATTAGTGTTTTGCTTTCATTGCTATTGTTGTTATTGTAATTTCAAGCTTTTTAATTATGGCTTCAATGACTCTATTCTTTTCTTCAAAGATGTGTATTACATGCAAATCACTTGACACTTTTTACTGTTATCAGAAGAAGTGCTTGTGGTTTGGTGTTCGCCATAGGGATTGCATTGCTGTTGTTGCCAATACCTAAGACATTGGGTCCGCGTTCACAATAAGACTACATCAAAATCAATTGTCTAAAAACTATCAGTGAAGTATGATCTTCTAAGAATGGTTAATTTCAGTTGTGGTTATTCAGAACTTTGCGCTCAAGTCTACATGGTGAGATGAACTTTGAAAGCCATGCATTTTGGCCAGTACATGCACTCTATGGACGAGCTCTACTGAACGATTCGCTTAGGATATTAGGAGAGATCTTACAGACAAAGTGAAAATATCTTATAATACATAGTCTCAAGATGGTGGATTAAGTTGAAGCAGCTTGAATCGTAATTCTTTAAAAAAATATAATCGAGGCGACCAAAAATTTTTGTTCCACCAAATGATTAGACTGAGTGAAATTGTTATGAAACCAAACGACAAAGGCAAACTACATTCCCAAAGTTGCCAGCGAGCTCGAGTAAATAGAGTTAAAAAATCGTGAACTTCAAATGTAGAAAAGAATTATGGCAGATTGATTTCCATGCAGTGAGGAATCTTGTTAGCAATTGCGAAGAGAATAGTCGAATATTTTTGCATAAAGAGATAGTTTAATGACGAACAATATCAGTGGAGAAAATACTATCAAAGATGATGAACTATTTACCCCACAAGCTTGGCAGGATCATGTAAGAAGAAAAATCAGGACTCAAACTTCCTGGACAATTCGAGAAGATTCTAGACAAGAAAAACGAAAGCCTGAGAGTGCGAACAAGAATCACAAATGTTTAATGAAAAACTGGTTTCTTGAAGACAATGAATATGGTGACGATGAAGAAGAAGGCTCTTGTGAAGATAAAAGGATTGAGAAAGTAAATGATTCCAGTGTGGAAGAGAAGGAGTTGTTTTCTGGAGGTCATTTTGACAACATTCCATATGATTTGAAGAAGAAATCGAAGCCGAAAGATCTTCGAGTATCGTTCAAAGAGCGAGTTCATTTGATTTCACCAGACATTAGAAAAGCTCCTACAACACAAAGATTGAAGTCTGGAGAAGATGAAAATGGTCGTACAAATTCAAGCTTGCCATTCTTAGAGAACAATACTGAATATTCCAAAGCAGTTATCAGATCGAAAAAGAGAGAGCTTGGAGGATCTGCATCAGCAAAAGTTAAAAGCTCAAATTTCAATGCTCATGTTGATGGCACAAGTATGTCAAGAAGAAGGAGCGTTGGTCTGAAAGGATTACAACGATTTTTGCCCCAAGTTTGTTTGGCCCAGTGCAATGATTTTGATTCTGCAGTCATCGAGATTGTACGAGAATATAACGATCCTTGCCGAGGTGTACAAGGAGAAAGTATCGATTTGTACTTCTGAATGTAGACTGTACGAGAGCTTATCGATCATTTACCGAGGCGTGTACGAAGACCGAAAGCTGGAATTGTTTTGAATAGAAATTGTACGAGAATATGAATGAACCTCAGTGAAAAATGAATACTGCTAGCGAAAACCGAGTGACCGAAAACCTATGAACATAAATTTTTTTCGCTAGAACACCTTTAGACTGAATGAATAAAAGCCTTGATTAACTGATTATCACTATGCGATAATGTGCATATTTAATTCAAGATTTACTGCATACATAATTGATATTTAAAAAAACTGTCGAGTCTAAGATGTCGGCTAAAATAAAAAGGAATATACGTGATAGTTGGTCAGGACTTAGCTTAGCTATATATTTCAGGGTTCTAGCCATTCAGTATTCTTCGGATATACTGTGCTTGTCATCGCTTCTCGTTCTCTAAACGTTTCTTTCTTACCGGTGTCGTCTCTATCCATCGCTTCCCACCAGTTGCTTCCTCAGTGCTATTTCTAGTCTCTGCTTAAGTTCTTCAAGGCCATAGAACTCTGCTTCTTTGATGAGCAAATCAAATTCTTCAAAATTTTCTGGTAACAGCAGCTCTTCATTGCGAAGGTAATTGAGAATGTGGCGGAAAACAATTCCATCCCTGTCAAAGAAGAAATTGCCCTGTGCATCGGTGGCAGCACGCGGCGGAGCGAATAGACGTGACGATGGTGTCCCGAAGACCGACTCACGCAATCGCGAATGCTGATCGCAGCGAATCAACGTCGAGCGAGTGGTGAGATACACTTGGCCTCCAATGTTCAATCCAATAACGTTTTCACTTGCAATTTGGCCTGCTTTTTCCATGATTGTTTGTGAGTGTCCGTTTCTTGGAAATTGCGTGACCTTGTGAGTGGTCGTTTCTTGGAAATTTGCTTTGTAAATTATGTAGATTATTTTCTGTCTGCTCCCAGGCATAATACTGAACGAGGTCAGTGATCAAACTTACCGAATTTAAAGAGTAGTTTCAATTTGTTTTTCTTCTCGTATACAGGAAGTTAACTCAAGCCTTGAAAATGCTCACTAGATTCTAGTACAACTAACTCGAGTCAATAAGGTTTCAATATTCTGCTACAACAGCTGAAGAAGATTTATCTATAGTTCATTTTGCCTTAATTATTGATGAAACCTAAAAATTAAAGTACACAAGACTTATTCACTGAATAACAAACCCAGTAAAATATATCATACGGAATAACGAATACATGTACAGTTTGAGGTTTCTGCTTTGTTTCAGTCATAGCCTATACGCAGTATATAAGGCTTCCCTAATGTTCTACCGCATGATCTCAGTTTTAAATTTTCACAAGCAACACTTTGTCGTCACTAAGTAGTGTCTAGCTGTTTCTTCTTTCGAACAGCCAGATTTCACCATTATCTCCATATCCATGGGCTACTGATTTACATGTAAAACCATTCGATGTAAGAACCGTCACCCAAGCACTCCACGTCCAGGAGCCATAATCGATTGGAGAATGACTTATTTCGATAATACTTTCTTCTCGTAAGGGAGCAAGATTTGTATGACGGCTTGAACGAGTTGTGGACATCTTCATTCCACCATACAGCATATCATGGAGAAAAATGGGTTCTAGTACGTCTTTTGGTCCAATCACCTGCCATTCATTCCGTGAACTGCATTTCACTAGCTTCACATAATCGGCAAATACTTTGCCTGCCATATTGAAATCTTCTCAACAATCCGGCACTTAAACTGGAAGTAAGTACTGCTTTGGTTTGGAGTGAATAAGAGACGGCGAAGACAGCAACTCGGAAAAAGCCCTCTCACAGGCTCTATTCTTCCGTAGAGGCTGAAAGGGACTGGAGAGGAATCTAGGTACTGCATGTATGGTACTTGTATCATCAGATTAGGAGGGCGAAGATAGAGAACTAGCTAGAATATGGTCCTACTGGCAGAATTGTTTAGTTTTTGGTTACAAGCTATAAATTGGCACAACGATAGAAGACCACGTACTGACTAATTCGTGATGTAGTGATTTGAAAGCCCTTATAAAATAGATAAGAATGGCGTTTACAATTATTTGATGTATCTTTTGTTTGCCAAGATATTCAATATTCTAGGGTTTTGGTGTGTTGAATACAACAAGTGAATTAGAAGGAAATACCGTGTAAAAAGGCATTCACTGATAATGACTAGTGGTTACTAGTAAGGACTGTGTTAGTGTGTTGAATACAACAAGTGAATGATGCCACGAAGGGTTTTTCTGGTGGGACTAGCTCGTCCTCCGCGACACACGAGATATTTTGTAGTTCTCTAGATCTGGTTGTTCTGTATTGTTGTTCCTTCTGCATTGCTCTGCTCTCCAGCGGATGACACGAGGTCATAATATACGGACCGTGCGTAGCGAAGCGAAAATATAAAAAAGTAGCTGTCCACACTAAGAAACCCATTAGAGCTCTGTCCTAATTTATTTCAAGGTCCCTCCCGTGCGGATAATCTGCCAATAAATAGACACAATAGCAGCCTGACCGTCGTTTGAAGCAGATCTTGAGATTCAGAGACTTATATTATAAATGCCTTCGGCGAGCCGTTTTCACTTGAATGGATTTCTTCTAGAAAGCTCGTCTAGTTATTGGTGGATATAAAAAGCACCATTCCTAGTTCAAGATTATTTTGGTTAACCATTTACAAATACACACCGCTGATCTGCAAATAGTAAAAACAAGGCAGACCAGCGCTTTTTACAATTAATGATAGCTTTATAATAACATGACATAATAATATCATGCATGCATTCCTTCAAAACAAGTATTGTTTTCAGTGCTTTGGCAAGTACGTGTAATCAATCACACGAGATGAATATTCCATGAATATTCCGCGTTTATTGAAACAAAAAAGGTAAAAATTACATGGCATCTCACGTTTGCAAATTAAAAGACTGGGAGCACATTTGAATTTCTCGGCGAAACCTTTTTATTCCTTTTCTTTTTATCTATTTATTTAATTATTTTTTTCCTTGCATGGCTTGGCTTTTTGTGTATATATTTCGTTTTCCAGTTTCCAGTATTGAAAATGACAATTAAAATCACTTTATATGGCTTTATAGTTTATAGCTTCTAGTTATATTATTATATAGTTATAATGTTAATGTTCTTCTGATCTAGCTACACTTTGTCTTCACGAAGTAGCTGAAGAGTGTCTAGTTGTTTTTTCTTTGGAACAGCCAGATTTCAGACCTGATTCCATTATTACCTGCACATCCATTGGCTACTGATTTATATGTGAAACCATTCGATGTAAGAAGATTCACCCAAGCACTCCACGTCCAGAGGTAACCTTTACGAGTAGGGTTACTTTCGACAACCATTTCTTCTGTTAAGGGAACGAATTCCCCAGAATTCATACTGCGACTTGAACTAGTACTGGAGGTTTTTATTCCATCATAACGGCTATTTTTGACATCATTTTCAAAAATGTGTTCAAGTACGTGACTTGGTCCAATTAGCTGATAGCCGTAGCACCGAGGTTGTTTCACCAGCTTCACATAATCAGTGCTGGGACGTGTTTGTTCTGCCATATTGAAATCCTCTCAACAATATTCCACGAAGTAAGTACTCAGTTTGGTTCGGAAGTGTTCGGCAAAAGAGACGGCGAAGAGTGAACTCGGTCAAAGCTACCTCACAGACTTTATTCTTCCGTATCATCTGGATCAGGAGGACGAAGATAGAGAATGGCAAAGGAATATTCAGAGAGTAAATATTTTGATTTGTACTTCTGAATGTAGACTTAACGAGACGAATTTATCGATCATTTACCGAGGTGTAACGTGGCAAAGATTTCAGCTTTAAATTGACACGAGTGAAAGACGTATTATGCGCATGCTCGGAAGTTTGGCGGATGGAGATTTACCGCCGCTTAGCAACACTTTGTCTTCATCAAGTAATGTCTAGTTATATTTTCTTTAGAACAGTCAGATTTCAGAATAGTAAATATCCTGTAAATTATCAATGGCTAATATATTATTAAAGGATATCATATTTCACCAATACCAAGTTGGACCGGCCCAGCAAGAGTGTAGGAAGACTACATCATTTCCATAAGAACTACTGGCAAATAAATATTTTTTACTTCTCTTCCAGAAACTTTTCCAAAATTTCTGTACTCGCCGTTTATTAACAGCGTGACTTAAACAAATGAGCTTTAGTGACCGACTTCAAGATGTTCGACTCTATCTTCATTGTAAATATTGCATCGCTACAATGACTCTGGGCTTTGATATAAC